>ML429333.1:1625-15910 GCA_005239525.1 Nicotiana knightiana
AAGTATCTGATTTCCTGATATTTATCTAATCTAGAAGGTTCTTTTGGGTGACAACTAATTGTTCTTAACTAAGGTTGAGTCAATTAAATGAAGATTAGTTGATTAAATGCCTAAAGTTGGCTTTCATACTACTTACTATGTTTAAGTCATTAAATCAACAATTTAATTAAACTTAAAGGAGGTTAGTCAAACCAGTTCCCTTAAACTTAGGTTAATTTAATTAAATTAAATGAATCTTCCTTAGTTCATTATCCTCAAGCTACTTGTTTTAAACAGATTTTTTTTCAGTTACATACTTTAAGAAGCTACCTAAGTTAATTTCTAGATTGAAGAAGTTGGAATCATTTAAATGTGAGACTAAGTGAATCAATTGTTCTTAGTTAATTGATCTTAACCAGTTATCTAGGACTTAGATCAACTATGTCGTTTAGATGATTTTAAAAATTAAGTCTACTAGCTAAGTGTGACTAATTCCTTATTGCTTAATCAATTTAAACTCAAATTGACTCCCAATTTGAATTACAATCAGTAGTCAATTGAACTAATTGGTTTAAACAATTTCATTAGGTGTAATTAGGCTTATCTATTAACTCTTAGTCACTTGAGTGATTAGTCCTATGAAACTGAACTTTTGAACTATTTTGATCCTTCGAGGATCTTAGTTCGATTAAAGAAAGTTAGTTAGGTTAATAATTAGGTAATAAGTAACTTTATTCTGATTTAATTAATTAGTAGCTAAACCTTGTTGCCTTATTAAGGGTTGATTAATTTCAGATTGATCAATTACTTTAAGCTTTTTAGACTTAGGTCAATTCACTGTTATTTAGTTCAAATATATAGTTAATTAGTTGTGTATAATCGTCTAATTAGACCATTATTTGATTTATTGAAACTAAAGTCGAAACCACAAGTCAGTAAACCAACAGAAAGTATAATTAATATAGGCTTGCCTATCCAACAAAACTAACAATTTCAACTAAAATGAACATCATGTTAATTAAACAGAAAGGCACATGGACTCCTAAAATCAGATTAGTACTCAATCTTTAAAGTGAGAAACTTAATAGTCGAGGAAAAATGGGGAAAGAAGGAGGGGGAAACAGTCTGGGAGGAAACAATAGTCCCCAACCAGTGAACAATTTGGACAATAAGGTATAGATTAGGTACGCATGCATATTTAGAACTAAAACGACCAAGAAGAGAAGATATTCAACAAAAACCAAACTCGAACCAAAGATTTCAAGCTAATCGGCTAAAAATAGCATAAATGCATTTTACAGATCTAAACTAAGTCAAGAACAAACAAATGCTATACAACATAAACATGTGTCAAACAGTGAGGCATGCGGTTTCATTTTCTTTCTAAAAGTGAAGCAATATCAGGAAAAAAAAAATATAAGGGGGGAAGGGATACCAGTGGGGTGCTAACAAACTCCGGCAGGGTTTGGAAATGATCCAAACCCACATGAATCAACATCTCTCATCAAGAGTTGTTGACTCATGTGGCTTTGAACCATTAATTGTTCCGGATCGGCCTGGTAACAGGAAACTAGGTTTTCTGCCTTTCTTAGATCTGAAATTGAAGGAATTCGAGTGGGTTTTTAGGGAAGCTGATGGTGGGATGGGGTTAAGGGGGAGGAGAGGATCATAGGGTGAAAGTTTGGGGGTGATTGGAGAAGGTCCGGTGGCCGGACGGCGGTGGGATTCTTGGGCGACTAGGGTTTAGGTGTTAGAGTTCGAGAGAGATGAAGGAAATGGGGGCGGCTAGGGGGTTTCAGATTGAATGAGGGTATGGGGTGGGGTTCGGGCAGTTAAATACTAAAAGGGTGGTCAGTTCCCAGCCGTTGGATCAAGGATAGATCAATGGCTGGGGTTGAACTTGGCCTAAACGGCGTCGTTTTGGTTAAGTTGGGGCAGGCCGGGTAGGGGATTTGGGCTGGGCTGTCTGAGTGCATAGAAAATAGGGGTTGGGCCTGGGTCTTTCTTGGCCCAGGTCCGATTTTGTTTTCTTAGTTAATTAACTTAATTATTAAATTAAACTCTAACTTAGTCAAAAAATGTAGCAATTAATTTCAAACCTTATTTTTCATATATTTACATATTAATTAAGAATAAAACAACCAATTACATATTAATTAGGACTCTGTCAGGTGCTCTAAACTATCGTTCTTCTGCAAACCCATCATTTTTAGGAACCCCCTAGCGGCACGGTTCTCCAGTACAAACAAACCTGAACTGTCCCAAGGTAATCCCGCAAATCCCCCTATCTCCTCCAAGAGGGGGGGTTATTTCTATGTTGCCAAAACAGAACACAAGCCTTTCTCTGCCCCAGAACATAGTGGCTGCTTCGATCAACATGTTGTTTGGTTGAATATCCAGTAAAAAGGGGAAGTTCCCGAGGACCCTCTACATGGTCTTTGTCACTAGCGAGAGGTCTTCCCAGCAATCTAGCAATAGTGGTGGTATTCTTTGGACCATGTCGAACCTGGGGACTTCATGCCTCATTTTCTGCAAAATAGATAAGGTTAGACCCTTACCCCCGCCAGACTCGACTATTTATACACTTATGACTACCATGTATGCATTTAGTTCTACAAATAAATGCACAGAACATGACTGCATCCTTTGGGATTATGAAAAACTCGGTGGACTTTTGGATCAGGCTGTCTTAAAGGGCTATCGTGCGGACGACACGTTAACCCGGCTAGGTTTGACCATGATGCATGCAGAATATAACAGAGTAAGGTTTCGATGGGGTTTTAGACTGGTACCCTCAAGCGGACACCTTCAGGGGAAAAGGCACGGAACCGTCGACTGCACCGCTGATCGACTAGTTTTACCGCAAATAAGCCTTTTCAATTTAGGGGTGATATAAAATGGAAGGGCGCAAAATTTAGGAGACTTACCTCGCTCCGAAATTCCCATAACTGGCTTCCAAGCCCTTCTGATGACTCCAACGGACGCATAACGCTCCGAAACTACCACATAACGGCAAATCAATGAGAATTCATCCTAATACTCACAAAAAATTTAAATTATAAACTTTCCCAACCCGCTCAGTGAATTGACCAAAATGCCCTCGGGCCAACATGCCCGGAATCCGAAAGAAGATATATTCTACTCATAGCCTTACTAACTCAAATATATAATTTACTCTACATTCCATGCTCAAATTCGTGGCTAAGAATAAAATTTTCCATTTTCTAGGTTTCTTCAATATTTCCCAAATTCCTACCAATTTCCATGCCTAATCCATGCATATAATCTTGTATTTAACTTAGAGGCATGACGGAGTTACTTACCTTGACATTGCATGAAGAAATCCTCTCTTGAAGCTCTCCTAAAATCGCCTAAGCCATGAGAAAAATGAAGACAAATGAACCAAAATTCTTGTTTTAAAACATTCTGCCCAGGCCGATTTCCGCACCTGCGGTCCTACCTCTGCACCTGCGATCCCGCAAGTGCGACCAATATCCCGCACCTGTAGCTTCCTCAACTCCAGCCCAAAATCGCACATGCGACCCACTATTCGCACTTGCGGTCCCCAGCGAAGCCTGCCCACTTTCGCACCTGCGGCGCCCAAGCCGCACCTGTGGCCAAATCCTCGCAGGTGCAGATCACACCAGGTGACAACAATCTTAACTTCTTCAAACTTCAAATCGTGATCCGTTCAACACCCGGAATCCACCTGTGGCCCCCGGGACCCCGTCAAATTATACCAACCTATTCCACAACATAATGTGGACTTGCTTGAGGCCTCAAATCGCATCAAACAACATCGGAACCATGAATCGCACCCAAATCCCAACTTTATAAACTTAGAAATTTCCAACTTCTACGTCCGATGCTGAAACCTATCAAATCACGTCCGATTGACCTCAAAATTTGCGCACAAGTCATATTCGACATTACGGACCTGCTCCAACTTTCTGAATCGCTTTCCGACCTCGATATCAAAACTTCCACTTCCGGTCGGATTTCTCAAAAACCTTCAAATTTCTATGTTTAGCCAAATGACTTCAAAATGACCTACGGACATCCAAATTCACTTCTGATCGCGCTCCCAACTCCAGAATCATCATACAAAGTTGTTCCCAAACTCGGAATCCCAAACGAAGATCAACAACACTGAAATGCACTTCAAGCCCAAATCTATGAAATTCTTCTAAAATGCTAATTTCCATAATATACGCCGAAACGCTCCTGGGTTATCCAAAACCCGATCCGGACATACGCCCAGGTCCGAAATCATCTTACGGGCCTGCAGGAACCTTCAAATCCTGAATCGGAGGTCGTTTACTCAAAATTCCAATATTAGTTGATTCTTCCAACTTAAGGCTTCTAAAATGAGAATATTCTTTGCAAATCAACTCTAAACTTCCCGAAATTCAATTCCGACCACACCTACAAGACATAACACCTGAAATGAAGCTGCTCACGGCCTCAAACCGCGGAACGACGTGTTAGAGTCCAAAATGACCGGTCGGGTCGTTACATTCTCCCCCCACTTAAACTGACGTTCGTCCTCGAACGTGCTAAGAACTGCTCTAGAGTTATCTAAAATCACTATTTAAGATCTCAAGCACCTACCCGTGCTACCACAACCCAGTTGAGTACATTAGCTTAATCAAATCTAAAGATTCTTCTTTTATCTATATAATAAGCTCAGAACCTAGTTCCAACACTTGAAATTTTCTCTGCCGGGCCTAGTTCCAATATGTAAACACTGCATCAACTACCACATGACATACTAGAACATGACTACATGTCTTTGCTGAATCACCACCATGCACCGCATAACTCATCATCTGACCACAATGGCATCCCCTGAACCTAGATAGCCAAAATTCCACGAATTTGGTGCTCCCGATGCACCTCCTAACAAATATGCATACACCCTGCTATAATGCTGACGATACCACCACAACAGAGGAGATGTGCAAAAACTCATACCCAACTGCAAAGTTAACAAATCCTTGAATACCTCATCTTGACTAGAATCATCACTTCATTATGAACCCGAATAATGGTATTTGTTCTTTAATATACACTTCACATAACCTTATCGCACTAATCCCTGATCTGATAGTCCCGTCTCACCTAGTATGAACTGCTTAGACAACAAATCACCCCAAACATGGCCAACAACCTCACATGATACCACATCGCGCCAATAGACCATAACTCGAACATGTTAATAAGAAACGACTCAGGAAGGAACTATTTGACTCACGCAACTAATATGAATTCTTATCAGAAAATAGGAAGTAGAACAAAAGAAAATAAATATAGGAACCTTACTCATCATCACACTGTTGCGGCGTGCAACCCGATCCGAATAACATACCCGTGGCGACGTGCCACCCGATCCACATATAAAATTTACATAAGAAGATATATATATATACGGATCTGATTTGTTCACTATTACAAATTACTGAATATCGATCACAAGCATGCTAAGTGCATAATACCATCCTGGGGAGACTGATAAAGTCGTAGGCTATAAAACTCAAGTACAACTGAGGTGCGACATATGTATATACACTCTGGATCTCAAGAGCTATCCTGCTCACATAACATCCCCACTATGCGGGACCTCAACACATAGGAAATTATCAAGCCGTTTCATACCTCACACGACACGATCATAATAACACATGGATTTGATAAAGACGGAACAACATCTGTTGTTCTAATACCTTCTCAAGAAAAGCGCTCTACTGAAATGAACATGCCTGGGTCATACGGAGCCCATAATCATATTTAAATCCATCCACAGACATTGAGTCACCTTGCTCGCACCAAACTAAGCTGATAGCTTTTACCTGGGTTCACATTAACTCACTTCCTCTCATAATATTCAAGAACAACCATCATAGCCGGGACAAACACCCCGCAATCCACAACCAAATGAACTGAACGCCTCTCAGGCATAACTTCTCAGATAAACAACATTGCACTCCTTTATACTCGGTCCAAATCTGCAATCCATCAAGTGACTACATGTCACACTTTATACAATCTTTTCGCGGTCACGCTTCCACGACCTTCCACACAAGGCAACAAGTTGCACATCCACCACTGGCCATACTACGCTATAAGACAAATCAAGAACCCATAACTAGGGTACAAAGCCTCTTCCATCGAATATCCATCTCAGGTGACACTGAAGGTAACACCAGCTTACTCTGAACTTTCAAATCACTTTTTCTTGCTCTTCTGAGCTCATGACATCCTTATTAACACCGAACTGCAATCTCGATTCTTACTCCCAGTTACATACTGCTTACCGCACCTAACATGCCAATATGAGGTAACGCAATAATTACATCATAACTTCTGAACCACCAATAGGGTGAACACTTCATCATATAGAAACCTTTTACTTAACTCAATTCAAGAGTACCATCTCAACACACGAGCGAATTCCCACTATCGTCTAACATGCAAATCCTTAAGTAGTAGTATGTACCACCATAACCCTTCCGGGGCCCGCCTACACCTGACAGACCATAACACTCAAATGCTCCCACATGAAATTCGTTACGACGACCGACAAGCCCCGCACACACCGGCACAAACCACATGCATAACTAAATCACATCAAAGGAACTGATCACTACCGCAAACGTGCCATTTCAACCATCGCTAATCAATCTATTTGCTTTTAATCATCTTCAATTTGCCTCAGGAATAAGAGCAACTTCCTTCCACTCATAGCAAACTCAACCCGAGTGGCCTTGATTCACGAGACTATGCTGCCTAAATCCCGCAACCCGTCTCATACCCTTCTGATAATCTTTCTACAATTCGGAGTTAAATCCTCTCACTCCTCCAATACTATCTTGCATGCTGAAACATATCATAGAACATTCCAACCATCCTCCTTTTTCTCAGAAATTACTCTGCAAAAGCTCGATTCTCGATCATACTTCTACCTGAAATCCTTAAACACCGCATTCTTAACTTTTGAACTCACTAGGACCGCTCTTGAGAGTCACGTCACTCTGACTGGCCGCGAATACAATAAACTCCAAGGCTCTTCTAGCACATGAACACCCCATTTGCGACTTCTCGACTTCCGCTTCTTACACCTGTTCCCCTAAAAATGGAACCACCGCCCAGCCTCACTCCGGGATCATTCTCTATAGCTCTCAAAATAGCAGATCACCTCGACTTCAAACCCTCTGAATATCATCTTGCTCTAGCTGCCTTCATTATCAACACGTATCCGGTACTGAACCACCACACCTCACGATCTCTGCCAACCACTTTCTTCAATACTTCTTCTCAATACTCTGACCCCACTTAACGGAAGAAACCATAGCACCGCCAAACCTAACACATTCCATTCGATCGATAACGACGGCTACACGTCACATGTGCATATCCGACCTCACTTGAAGACACCAAGTCTTACTACTTTATCAACTCCAACCAGACCATTCAGAATCCAAATGCTTTTCCCCTGCCGGAACAAAAACACCAAAATATCGAAATCAAACTCTGAGAATACCTCCCTTCAAACCATTCATCACCCCAACATATGGGCAAGCATTCTATCATCATAATGACATCGCGCGACAACCAATTGCAAGCATCATCACTACCTGAGCACAGCCTTAAGGCTCCCAGAAACACAGCTACTGAGCTGAAACGACATATTATTCTTCTGTAGGGCCATAACAACAGCCCCCACCAATTACACATGGAAACATCTCGAATTACATCCGTAGCACCATTTCAATTTCTCAAGTTCCTGATTCATAGCAAGCGCTTCGCGACGCGTAAGATTGAGTAGGAATGAACATAGGCATAAGCCTTAAAGGAATCAACTCGCACAATGAGGAATCAATAAGGGAAGTACTACTAACATCCCTGTAGCCTCTCGAAGATAAGTACAGACGTCTCCGTACCGATCCACAAGACTCTACTAGACTTTCTCATGACTCGTGAGACCTACGGGAACCTAACGCTCTGATACCATGTTGTCACGACCCAAAATCCATAAGGTCGTGATGGCACCGGAGATCATTGTCAGGCAAGCCAATCATTAATTAATCGAAATAATTTTTGATTTAAAACATTTATGAAAAATATTTCCTTGCACTTTATCACATCTTAACCAAATAGAAATCTGTTAAGTAAAACAATAGTATAAGTATTACACTTTAAAAAATATACCCCAACACATATCCAGAACTCGGTGTCACAAGTACATGAGCAATTTCTAAGAATTTATACAATCATTACAAAGCCCGTCCGAGATACAACTGGACAAGGAAATTTAAAATGAAATAAATACAGTACGAAGGAGACTCCGTCAGCTGCAGATCACCTCCGGATGATGCAACTCGCCTAAGTCTCTGAATCCTCCATATTGCTATGAAAGTACATGTGCAATAAAATGCACAACAAGTGTAGCATGAGTACAAAAACAACGTGTACTCAGTAAGTCGCCCGCCTAACCTCAGAGAGGTAGTGACGAGAGGTCAAATTAGACACTTACTAAAGGTCAATTTAGAATATTTAAGTAAGGAACTAAGCATGATTATCATAGGCAATTTATTACAATCAGGATTTAAATATTTTCAACTCCGTTCACGTTTAACACTTTATATCTTCGTCAATTAATACAACTAATCAACATGGGTGATTTAATCAAATAACAATTAATCGACGGGAAGGAACAACTTCTTCTAATATCTCTTTTAATAACTTGAAATCTCTGTAATTTCAATTGATAACTTAATAGCAACTACGCAGCAAATAACATGCGCAAGCAACACCGAGGGTCGAACGGTGTGGACCCACAATAATAAAATGTGCACTTCCGAAGGGTCGAACAACTCGAATCATAGATGCATCTATCTGCCCCGCTCGTGAATCGATCATGCGACGCGGTTAAAATAATACGGCTAACCTGCTCGCGAATCATACATGCGATTCAAGCATCCAAAGTTACACGTATTCACATAATAAATCCGTATTTTATCAAGAAAATAGTTTTTCTTAGGAAAGTGGTAAAATTCTTCTTAAAGGAACATGAAATATAGCTTTTAAATCTTTGTTTTGAAACTCATTTGTCAAGTTTAATGATATTCCATAATACAACCCAGTCCAGGCACACAATTATCCACAAAGGAATCAATTCTCTTTCTAGAAGATTAACAAAATAAACTCTAGTCTTCTTTTAGATATTCAATTACGATTTCGATTATACTAGTAGTTTAATATTACAGGCAGGATTACAGGTACAACACGTAAGGCATGCTAGTGGATCCTAGGCTACCCGGACATGGCATAATAGTAGCTACGCACAGACTCCCGTCACCTCGTGCGTACGAAGCCCCCAAAGATAATAGCATATACTTATTTAATTCACCTAGGGGGACGATTCCCCCTCACAAAGTTAGAAATGAGACTTACCTCGCTCCGAAATTCCCATAACCGGCCTCTAAGCCCTTCCGACGACTCCAATGGACGCATAACGCTCCGAAACTACAACATAATGGCAAAGCAATGGAACTTCATCCTAATACTCACAACAAATTTAAATTGTAAACTTACCCAACCCCGCTCAGTGAATTGACCAAAATGCTCTCGGCCCAACGTGCCCGGAATCCGAAATTTCTCGAAGATATATTCTACTCATAGCCTTACTAACTCAAATATACAATTTACTCTACATTCCATGCTCAAATTCGTGGATAAGAATCAAATTTTCCATTTTCTAGGTTTCTTCAATATTTCCCAAATTCCTACCAATTTCCATGCCTAATCCATGCATATAATCTTGTATTTAACTTAGAGGCATGAAGGAGTTACTTACCTTGACATTGCATGAAGGAATCCTCTCTTGAAGCTCTCCTAAAATCGCCTAAGCCATGAGAAAAATGAAATCGGCCTTGGCAGAATGTTTTAAAATAAGATTTGGTTCATTTGTCTTCGTTTTTCTCAGGGTCCATCGCACCTGCGGCTTCACAGGTTTGGAAATTCCATTGCACCTGCGGTCTCCAGCCAAGCCTGCCCACTCTCACACCTGCGGCGCCCAAGCCGCACCTGCGGCTAAATCCTCGCAGGTGTGGATCACACCAGATGACAGCAATCTTAACTTCTTCAAACTTCAAATCTTGATCCGTTAACCACCCGGAATCCACCCGAGGCCCCCGGGACCCCCTCAAATTATACCAACATGTTCCACAACATAATGCGGACTTGCTCGAGGCCTCAAATCGCATCAAACAACATCGAAACCACAAATTGCACCCAAATCCCAACTTTATAAAATTAGAAATTTCCAACTTCTACATCCGATGTCGAAACCTATCAAACCACACCCGATTGACCTCAAAATTTGCGCACAAGTCATATTCGACATTATGAACCTGCTCCAACTTCCAGAATTGCATTCCGTCCTCGATATCAAAACTTCCACTTCAGGTCGGATTTCTCAAAAACCTTCAAATTTCTATTTTTGGTCAAATGACTTCAAAATGACCTACTGACATCCAAATTCACTTCCGATCACGCTCCCAACTCCAGAATCATCATACGAAGCTGCTCCTAGATTCGAAATCCCAAACGGATATCAACAACACTGAAATGCACTTCAAGCCCAAATATATAAAATTCTTCTAAAATGCTAACTTCCATAATATACGCCAAAACGCTCAGGGGTTATCCAAAACCTGATCCGGACATGCGCCCAGGTCCAAAATCATCATACGGACCTGCAGGAACCTTCAAATCCTGATTCGGAGGTCGTTTACTCAAAATTCCAATCTTAGTTGATTCTTCCAACTTAAGGCTTCTGAAATGAGAATTTTCTTTCCAAATCAACTCTAAACTTCCCGAAATTCAATTCCGACCACACCGACAAGTCATAACTCCTGAAATGAAGCTGCTCACTACCTCAAACCGCTGAACGTCGCGCTAGAGCCCGAAAAGACCGGTCGGTTCGTTACAATATTTTACCTCACTATAAGAGGTTTTGTGACTAGCATAGAACGTACCTACTTTGTAAGCAATTTACAACTCTCCCACATATAATCATACCTCTAATGGTTTGGGTAATTTAGTCATATAATGTATTGCAATTATTTGTATTTAACTTCATAATAGTGAGTTGTTATAGCAGGCCTTTGAGTAGCAAGTACTTGCCTTAACATGCTGACATGTCAAATATTTAGAAACAAGGTTAAGAGTTCTTTTTTTTCCCTTTCTTTTCCAACCAATCAAAATTTCTTTTTTATTCATGGTGCATCTTATAGACCAGAGATATGCAGTGTATTTGGAGTTGTGAGCTCCATCACAAAAAACATATCTCAACCTATATATATTTGTTATACATAATTAATTACCTAGTCGGAGAATACTCTCACTATTAACAGTCATATCCTTGCTTTTACCAGCTAGAAACTAATCTCGGTACTTAAACATTTGCTTATCCTCGTATTGAGTGGCCTTTATGCAACTCTACATCAGGCTTGACCAATAGCCAATAATATCTTTGAATTTTTTTTCCATATTAAATCTAATATGTGTACCCTTTAGTCTATGCATATATTTGTCCAGAAGTATCTTTACAAAAGCTATATGCGCCAAATTACCCATAGTTTTTTTTATGCGTAAGCCATAAAATTTATCTTTTTCGAACAGTACAAAATAATATAATTATATCTTCAGTAGTTCCCTCCATCAGCATTGCTAAATATTTATATCTCTATTGATTTTAATCGTACTTCAGGCTTTTGTTCCAAGTATAAATCTCATAGGTTTCTTCATATAAATAGTGTCTCTAGATCTTAAAAGGAAATACCACTATGACCATCTCCAAATCATGAATTGATGTTTTAGACGTCAATACCACACAAGAAGATAGGTTAAGTTGTATGGTACCCAATTTCCGAGTGCTGTCTCTCTAGAAGAACCTGGTTCTTCTTGGTGTTCCAACTTCTACTGTTGCGGAATAATAAAAGCAGTAAAGTAAAAACACAGATATTTTTACGTGGAAAACACCTGGCTCAAAAGGTGAAAAAACCACGACCTACTCCTCGGTAGGATTTGTTCAAACTCTTCACTAAACTCTGAGCCAAATGGACTTACAAAATAAACTCTTTTGTAATCCTAGGACTAACTCTAATCCCTTCGTAGTAACTAGCCCCTAGCTAGTTTCAACAAGCTTCAAGTTAACTCTAACTTGAACAATGCGTACCTATTATAATTGCTTCTATGAAAGCTGAAAAGATATAATATTAAATCTCCGACTACAACCAACTAGACTCAATGACAAACAGATGGAACTGGTTCTTCTAGCTGGTCTGTAGCCTTTGTATCGCACAATAATTCTACTTGCACAATATTTGGGAATTTTGCTTTCAGATCTTGATTCACTTCTGCACTTGTGTGTTCTTGATTCAAGCAAGAATAATTCAATTATTTATAAAGTCATTTGTTGAGTTTGTCGCTTAGTTCTGGTGCAATTCTACCTGGGAGAATGAATTCATATTAAACTCAACTTCCTTCCTTGGTTATTGTCCTTGCTGAATTCAACTTCTATTCTCTTATCAATTTGTAACCTTTTCTCATTAGGAGACACTCTCCTTGTTCATTGATACTTCACAATCGCATTCATCTCCTATGCATATACGATTCATATACCAACGCGTCAGGTCTTGTGTGTATGCTCTGATGGACCTGGTTCAACTGGTCAGACATTTGTCAATCTTCAAAACTATGTAGGGACTTGGGTCAACAAATTCCCTCTTTTTGATGATGACAAACTCAGTGCTTCTCCCTGTATACAGCTCAAACACTTTGTACATTTTTTAAGCATTTATCATAGAGAAACCATGTTCATTAGGTTATAAATATCACTTGAAATATAAAATCACATTTCTTCCCCCTTTTGGCATCATCGAAAAGTTTGCAAAATGATAAACTCACCAGTGTTGTTAATAATTACTCATGGCCATTGAGACAACTGCATGTGCAAACATGATTAATCATCATAAGAAACCAATAAATGTAAGCTATCTAAGAAATTGAGACAATTCAATAACAAAATAACAAAAATTCATTGATTAGGAACGAACATCAAACACCATACAAAAAAAACCAAAAACATCCATAACCATGAGCAAAATAGAATAAAACAACAGAAATAGAACAACTGGTCTAAGAGGGGTTTTGGTAGCTGATCACGCTCAACTATGTCTAATAAAAGACTAAGCGGGCGTTGCAAATATAATCCGGGGTATTATGCCCAGAGTCGATCCCACAGGGAAATTACGTATCAAGAAAGCTGTTAGAATACTCAACTGTAACTTGATGTTATTTAAATTACTAACACTAAAGATTAAAACTAAAGATTAACTACGCTAAGGTGTAAACAATTGTAATAAAGATAAAGTTATGGTTTCCCCCGTCGGTGAACTTCCTTCTCGGATAATTCTTATAGTTTGATTAGTTGTCTCTATTAATCATGAGCACTCTATCTACCATAAATCTCTCTCAAGTAATTATGATAATTTACTAGACGCACTCTCTCAAGTTACGCTAGCTAGATTGCATTACAGTTCACTTTAGATTGCACCCGAGGTATCGTTATCTCTAATCCAACCTCTAAACCCTCGGTTATGACTTTCGTCTATACTCCGGGAGTGATGTTGTTCAAACAACTACCTAAATATGCACTCTCTCTCAAGTAGATACATAATAAATAGGCACAGCTAATTGATGGCCATTCAATTAACTACAACAAGAATGTAGTTGAACAAATAGAGATTAATCAACCAATCGGAATTATATTAATAACACAATAAGTTCATCCCTCAACGGGTTCCACCAAAACCCTAGATTAAAGAAGTTAGCTAAACAAGTTCATAAGAATCAAATCGAAAATAACTTGCATAATTAAAGTACAAAGTAATGAAGAAAATCTGTACAAATTGATGTCTTGCCGTCCGAATCCCTCTCTCCTCTTCGAAACTCCCTCTAAGTTGTGGATTTGGGGTCTATTTATAAGTTTAGGACAAACCCTAAACATGTAGGAGACTTCTATTTCAACCCCGAAACACTTAAACTCGTCAAAAGTCGAAATTGACCAGAACCAGGAGACCAGGCGTTTTGGCTCTAAGGCCTGGATAAGGCCAGGCCAGGCCTGGCGTTTTGGCTCTAAGGCCTGGATAAGGCCAGGGTGTTCCCTCTTCGCCTCTTAAGCGTATTTTCGACGTATTTGCATCCATTTAGCTCGGTTTCCATCTCCAATTCACCTACAC
>ML429333.1:18695-38568 GCA_005239525.1 Nicotiana knightiana
CATTCAATTAACTACAACAAGAACGTAGTTGAACAAATAGAGATTAATCAACCAATCCGAATTATATTAATAACACAATAAGTTCATCCCTCAACGGGTTCTACCAAAACCCTAGATTAAAGAAGTTAGCTAAACAAGTTCATAAGAATCAAATCGAAAATAACTTGCATAATTAAACTACAAAGTAATGAAGAAAATTTGTACAAATTGATGTCTTGCCGTCCGAATCCCTCCCTCCTCTTCGAATCTCCCTCTAAGTTGTGTTTTTGGGGTCTATTTATAATTTTAGGACAAATGCTAAACGTGTAGGAGACTTCTACTTCAACCGGGAAACACTAAAACTCGTCAAAAGTCGAAATTGACCAGAACCAGGAGACCAGGCGTTTTGGCTCTAAGGCCTGGCGTTTTGGCTCTAAGGCCTGGATAAAGCCAGGCCAGGCNAGCTCTGGACAGCCTAAGCATGGGAAGGTGTAAAGGAGGTTGTGGTTTTGTTTTGTATAAGAGAAAGCATCTGATTAATAACACCCTCGTTCTTTTCCTTCTCTTTTGCTAATTCAGCCCTAAGAGCATCCCGCTCAGCTTCAACCTCAATCAAACGCGATTTCAAACGAAGGATTTCCATATCCCTGATCTCGCTTTCCTGCANGTGCCGGAAAATTGACAGTATAATCGCAAGTCAGCAAAGTATCCTTCCCAAAATAGTCCTTGGCAGTAGCCATCTCAGCCCTTTTCATAGGAACATCAAAATGAGCAAGCACAGCTGTCAGAATAAAGCCATATGGGATTGCATGTGCTTTTGTTCCATTCACAACTCTATCCAAGAGTTGGATGATGAAGGGTGGCCAATTGATCTTCTTTTCCATATACAAACATTCCATCAAGGTCAGATCCATATAGTTGGCAATGTGCCTTCGTTCTTGTCTTGGCAGCAAGAACTTGATGACAAATTCGAAAAGCAACTTGTGTTCTGGCTTCATTTCACTTTTGTAAACTGGCATGGGTTCAATTTCCCTTTCATTATCACTAAAGAATCTGGTAATATTGATTGTTGAGGCCATCCCATCCAAACTAGGCCATCTTTGCCTAGTGTAATCTTCGTAGCCTCAGCAGGAATGTGCAGAATTTCTCCCAGTTCTTTAGCATCAAAGGAGACTTGAATTCCTTTGACTGTGGTAGTGACCCTGCCGTCCTTGACCACTGCATTACACATGAACTCCACCAGTTCAGCTCTAGCCAACCTTCCTTCCATGTGAAGGACCATGTTCTTCCACCCCTGAACATCCAGTGTGTCCAGCAGGTATCTCATCTCAGGTTCCTCGAGATCCTTCAACAACTTTCCCTTCAGAATTGTTCTTTTTCCAAACAAGGTGATTCTATCAGTATTCACCTCACCAACTTCCCCCTCATCTTCTCCACTCCACTCGTTATCATCATATTTCTCAACAACCTTCATTTTTCTTGCCTTGGACCTGGTCCTTTTAACAGTTTTTGTGGGTGTGGAAGCCACTGTAGCTGACTTCTTTGAAGAAGCCTTAGCCCTTTTTTATTTTGGTGCCTCAACCACTAGAGGAGCAGTCTTCTCCTCGTGATGGACCAGGTCCATTGTATCCTCTTCAACCATAATAGTCTCCACAGGCTCTCCTATTTTAGCCTTTCCTTTTGCAGCTCTCCTTTCTTGCTCTCAAGCAGAGCCTTCTCAAATAGTTTTTCTTCCTCTCTCATAGCACTACGTGTAGTACGTACCTTAGGAACAGGAGCATCAGCAGCTACAGACGTTTTTCTCTTCTTAGAAGGAACTGGGTTAGTAGCCTTCTTGGACTTCTGAGTCCTTTTCTTGGAGTTATAAGCTCCCCCAGTTTCCTTAGCCTGTCAGCCAGTGTCTTGTCCCCAGATGAACCAGGTTCATCTACTCCTTTCTTTAAGCTTGTTAGACATGCCGCTGCTTCATCGACTACACTTCCCCCTAACTCTGTGACATCTTCTCCAACCTTCTCAGGAATGGGACCACAAATAGTCAATGTAGTACCATCCTCCCCAAATCCCTTTACCTCAAGAATTTTACCTTTTTCCAATTTTCTTTGCCTACTAGGCACTTCAACATCAACTATCAGTATGGGGACACTTACAATCCCAACTGGAGGAACCACCCAAATTTCTCTTGGGGTGGAAATCAAGGAAATCAGAATCAGTATCGGCCTTAAGCACCTCAACAACATTACAGACCACCTCAGGCTGAACAATTAGCTAGCCTTGAGGAGATTATGAAGAGAATGATGAACGACCAACTTGCTTTCAATCAGAAAATAATGGCTGATCACCATGCCCAAGCAGCAGCAATGAGAAATTTCGAACGCCAAATGGGGAAACTTGCTAGTGCCCAAAATACCAGACCAGTAGGAGCACTTCCTAGTGATACTGAGCCTAATCCTAAGGCTCAAGTCAATGCAATTACCTTGAGAAATAGAAGAATACTAGAAGAAGCTCCAAAGACAAAAAAGAATACAACTCATCCTGAAGGAGAGTTAGTTCCCAAGCCAGTTGATGGGAATGAGAAAGATAGTAAAGGACCCGATCCAGTAATTGAAACAAGGCCACCACCTCCGTTTCCACAAAGACTGCAGAAGCAAAAAGATGACGCTAAGTACAAGAGATTCCTAGATATGTTGAGCCAAGTGAGTGTGAATTTTCCTTTGGTGGAAATTTTGCAAGAAGTCCCTAAGTATGTGAGGTATCTCAGAGATATTGTGGCAAACAAACGAAGACATGCAGAGTTCGAAACACTTGCATTTATAGGAGAGTGCAGTGTCAGGGTTCAGAGTAAACTTCCCCCTCATATTTTACTTTTGTTTCATGAGTTTTAGATGTTAAATGTGATGATTTATATTAATTTGAAGTGTTTTTTATGTTTAGGAATGATTCGAACATCAATTGGGGGTGAAACGCACGAATTAGAGCCAAAACGCAAAAATCGGGCAAAATGGCGATTTTGGGCGCCACCTATAGCGCTGGAGGCAGAATGTTAATTGGGGAAGCGCCCTGGTGAACGCCCGGTTCTAGCCAGGGCGACGGTGACGAGATTTTTTCCTAAATTACCCCAGACACGGTTATTTCGGCCCTAAACCTACCCAACACGTATAAAAGCAAGTCTAAGCTTATTTTTGAGGGGTTGGACGCCATTTTGGAGAGAATATACACACAGAATTGCTAGGGAGCGAAGGATTATCAGTTTTCTTCATCTTTTTCTAGTATTTACAATTAATTCAACACTTATGCAATTGTTTGATTTTAGCATGAGTGGCTAAACACCCATTGTTCTGGGGTTGTGATTTAGCCATGAATATTGTTATTCGACATTAGTTTAACCTTGATTTTAATTCACTCAATATATGGCTGTTTCTTCAATTCTGTGTTTAATTGCTTAATTGTCTGGCCATCAATTAGGTTCTATATACTATCTATGTTATGCTTGGGAAAGCCGTATATAGATTAGAGAAGAATTGAAGAGAGNAAAAGAATTGAAGAGAGCGTGATTTTAACCCTTCAGGGAAGTGGATTTGTGGTTAGGATAGGAATATACCCAGTCACCGTGTTTAATTAAATATTGTAATCTTAGTGACTTCTGATAGATTAATTTCATAGGAATATAGGCGTTAATCTATTGAGAATAGGCGAGTAGTGCTTCGGGAGAAGGCTATGAGAGCAATTATCGATTAATTAGCAACCATGAGTGAATTACATGAAAGGGAGAGTTAATTAGAACACAATACGAATTGTGAATCGATCACAACCCTGGAATATTTGTCTCTACTGAATACACAACAATCAACTCGTTACTTGATAATTAGTTATTTCTTAGAATCGTAGTATAATATAGTTACATTCCTGGATTTTTATTTTGGCTTGATTAAATAACAATTATAGTGATTTGATAAGTAGTTTACACAAGTCTATGTTGGTTCGACACTCGATTTATCATTATATTACTTGTACGACCACGTATACTTGTGTGTGCATTTGGGACCAACAAGTTTTTGGCGCTGCTGCCGGGGACTTGGATATAGACTACTTTCTAGTTCTTGCTTTAATTGTTTAGTCTAACGTTACTTGATCTTTGCTCTAATCTCAGGAACTTCGATTGAATGCGAAGGGTCAGAAGCCAAGATAGACTTGACGGCTTTGACCCCGAAACTGAGAGAACATTTCACATGAGGTTAAGGGAAGCAAGGGATACAGACAATATTCAGGACCTCATTCAATTTCCTATGAATATGGCAGAGGAACAACACATCGCTATTCATGAGTTAGCAATACCCAATATTGCTAATGCTACCTCCAGCATCGTGAAGCCCAGAATGACTGGGCACTTTGAGCTGAAACAGAGCATGATCCAGCTACTTCATGCAAACGGGTAGTGTACAGGTCTTCCACACGAGGATCCACAGCAGCACATTTTGAAATTCTTGGAGATTAGTGATACCTATATCACTAACGGGGTCACGCCAGATTATGTGAGGCTCACGCTTTTCCCATTCTCTCTGTTGGGCAAAGCAAAGTGATGGCTAAAGGTAGAACCAGCTAATCCATTACAACATGGAGTGATTTGGCAAGAAAATTGCTGGCAAGGTTCTTCCCTTCAGGCAAGATTGCAAAGATCAGAAGTGAGATAGTCTCCTTTAAACAGGAAGCAGGCGAATCATTATGTTCAACATGGGAAAGGTTCAAGGGGCTACTCAAAGACTGTCCTCATCACAATCAGACAAACGAAGTGTTAGTTCACACTTTCATTGAGGGGCTCCATCCCCAAACAAAAATTGTGGTAGATGCAGCAGCTGGAGGTCAGGTATTGGAGAAGAATTATGATGAAATATTCGCATTATTGAATAAATTTTCCAAAAACAATCCAGACTGGCAACGTGAGATAGGAAGGAATATGGTTCAAAAGTCACCAAGGGTTCTTGAAGTAGATGTTGTCTCAGCATTGTCAGCTCAGATATCTACATTAACTAACCAAGTCAATCAGATGACCCTGATCATTAACAAGCAACAGTCTCAACCACTGCAACAGGCCCAGCCAGTGCAACCAGTACAACAGATTCATGTATTTAGTGAAGTCTTTGAAAAGGGTCACATGAGCAATCTATGCCCAGCAAATCCAGAGTCTGTCTATTTTGTGGGTAATGTAAATTGAGGCCAAACAAATCAGTACGGGGACACTTACAATCCCAACTGGAGGAACCACCCGAATTTCTCTTGGGGTGGAAATCAAGGCAATCAGAATCAGTATCGGCCTCAAGCACCTCAACAATAATACAGACCACCTCAGGCTGAACAATCAGCTAGCCTTGAGGAGATTATGAAGAGAATGATGAACGACCAACTTGCTTTCAATCAGAAAATAATGGCTGATCACCAGGCCTAAGCAGCAGCAATGAGAAATTTGGAACGCCAAATGGGGCAACTTGCTAGTGCCTAAAATACCAGACCAGTAGGAGCTCTTCCTAGTGATACTGAGCCTAATCCTAAGGCTCAAGTCAATGCAATTACCTTGAGAAATGGAAGAATACTAGAAGAAGCTCCAAAGACAAAGAAGAATACAGCTCATCCTGAAGGAGAGTTAGTTCCCAAGCCAGCTGATGGGAATGAGAAAGATAGTAAAGGACCCGAGCCAGTAATTGAAACAAGGCCACCACCTTCATTTCCACAAAGACTACAGAAGCAAAAAGATGATGCTAAGTACAAGAGATTCCTAGATATGTTGAGCCAAGTGAGTGTGAATTTGCCTTTGGTGGAAATTTTGCAAGAAGTGCCTAAGTATGCGAGGTATCTCAAAGATTTTGTGGCAAACAAACGAAGACATGCAGAGTTCGAAACAGTTGCACTTACTAAAGAGTGTAGTGCTAAGGTTCAGAGTAAACTTCCGCCTAAGTTGAAGGATCCTGGGAGTTTCACAATTCCTTTGTCTCTTAGAAAACAAGAAGTTGGTAGAGGCCTGTGTGATTTAGGGGCTAGTATAAATTTGATGCCCTTTTCTTTGTTCAAGAAACTCGGATTGGCGTTGCTTAGACCTACTAGAATCACTTTACAGTTAGCAGATAGGTCACTAGTTATACTAGAAGAAATTATTGAGGATGTGTTAGTTCGAGTGGGAAAGTTTATTCTCCCTGCTGACTTTATTGTTCTTGATTACGAGGCAGATGAGGAAGTTCCCATTATTTTGGGGTGATCATTCTTAGCTACTGGTGGAGCAATTATTGATGTGAGGGCAGGGAAGTTAAAAATGAGAGTTGATGATGAGGAGGTCACTTTTAATGTGTACAAGGCACTTAAACTCCCAAAGCATTATGAGGACATGTGCATGATTATTGTGGTCGACGTGAAGAGGATAGAGCAGAGTCCTTATGTGAATGGCAGCGATCCAGAGGAGGTGGTGTTGCAAGCTGAGGGTGTAAAGATAATTGAGAAAAGAGCCAGAGATGAACAGGGAGACCCAAAGCACCCAGCCTGAGAAGAGTAGCAGAGTCGTGCCACAACTATAAATAATGCGCTTGTGTGGAGGCAACCCATCCTGTATATCTATTATGTTTTTAATTTTTTTTTAGTGTCGAGTTTGTGTTGTTTTTATTTTGCAGAGTAGAGAAAGTCTGAGTACCCAAAAGTTGAAGCTGAGGGGCATGTTTGAGCTTAAGTGTGGGGTCATCCCGACTCTAAAGATTGAGAATCATATCCGATCTAGGGCCAAGAGGGTCTCAGGGAGTATTTCGCACCCTTGTTTTAATGTTTTTCTTTGTGATCATGCATCGAGTACTATCCATAACATAAGTGTGGGGTGGGGAAACTACTTTCTGAAATGAAGTGTAATTGTATAAAATTAGCTTTTTTTAGTTAAGAAACGAAAAGAAAAAATAAAAAAATAGAAAAAGCTCGAATTGTTCCCAATGATGGATCTGTTGGACATCTTTCTTGAGGGATAAAGTCCGATTTAAAAACACCAAAAAGATTTTTTTTATTTTTTGTAGGATAGTTAGGTAGTATCCCTTGGTTTGGACAGCGGTTCTTTTCCAAGGGTGTAACTCGAACCGGGTATTCTAGTTAGTTTTAACTTAAAATTATTTTTTTAGAGTAGTTAGGAAGAAACTGAGTAACTTATAAATACCCTATGACATGTTTGGTGCCGGCATATTAGGTTATGATATACATTCTGCTTTCTCTTGTATTTGGTTTGACATGTGATGCCTAAGAAAATTAAATAGCCTATTGTGTGACGCCTTAACTCAGTTTCTTGACTTGTATGCTACATAGTGTAATATTGCTTAATTCTCTCAATTTTGTGTGCTTTCTTGACTTCAGAGTTGAATAAAACCATTTTGATTGAGTCATGTGCAATGTGTGAGTGAGGTTTAGTGATTTTCTATGCTATCCTGTGTAGTCTAGAACTTGCCCCGTGTGTTAATCTAAGCGAAATTGTAGGTTATGCTAGTCTAGGAGATGACGTAGGCATTTTCATGTTGATCATGGATGTGCTTGTCACATAAGAATTATATTTTCCATTTCTAGTCCCTTTGAGCCTTTTAACCTTTTCTTTGGTACCCACATTACAAGCCGTACCCCTATTTTATTCTTAAATTGAGAGTTTTGCACATTTTCCTCCTAAGTCACTTAGTCGCTAAAAGAAGTAAGGTGAGATATTAGGGAGTAGCTTTTGAGTGGAGTCATGGAAGGGCCTGTTGGTGCACTAAAATTGTATTCAAAAGTCACTAGCCATTGAATCTTCATGTATGGAGTGTGTGTAGGAAAGAAAGAAAAAATGATAGTAAAAGTATGTACAAAAAAATACACACCTCCGCTTTCTATTAAATTGTGCTAGTGAAACATAGAAGTGCTTAATTGAAAAACGGCTATGTTGAATATGAATTGTGGCAAGTGAATTGGTTGAGAAGAATATGTGTTGATTTGTGAAGGTAGTGTATTAAAGTGCTTAGGAGGGTTAGTCACTATTCCTAAATATATCCTACCCGTCCCTTGCCTACATTACAACCTTAAAAGTACTAATTGATCCTAGATTTGGCTAGCTTAAATTAGTGGAGATCTACACTAAGGGTAAGCTTATAGTACGACCACGGGATGCATATGAATTCTTTGTGAGAGTGAGTGAATTTTTATTCAATAGTGTGATGTCCTTAAATTATATTCAAAAAGCATATTTGAATGTGGGGACTAGTTATATTCACTCTTTTGTTTGTTGGTGAGGGCACATGATCTCATGAACGATTGGTAATGTTGTAAACTTTCTTGTTGGGTAGGTGCGTGAATTGAGAGGGCTTAGTGGTTGCAAGTTGACTCTTGAGGTTGAGTGGTTGCAAATAGGTTGTTGGTATGATTGACATAATTGTTATACTTGGGCATGTTTAAAGAAGGGGAAGAATGTGAAATTTTGTATGTTCGTACTTGATTACCGGTATTGATCATAGTCAAGGGGTAAGGTGAGTGATTGAAAAGTAAAATACTCCTTAATAATGAACCTTGTACGTGTTGAAGGGTTGTAGATTGTCCCATTGCTCGAGGACAAGCAAGAGTCTAAGTGTGGGGTGTTGATGTTTAGCTTAAAGTGCATATATTTCTATGTATATTGCCTCATATTTTACTTTTGTTTCATGAGTTTTAGATGTTAAATGTGATGATTTATATTAATTTGAAGTTTTTTTATGTTTAGAAATGATTTGGGATCAATTGAGGGCGAAACGCGCGAAATTAGAGCCAAAACGCAAAAACCGGGCAAAATGTTAATTGGGGCAGCACCCTGGTAGGCTCCCAGCGCTAGCAAGGGCGCCGGTGACGAGATTTTTCCTAAATTGCCCGGGACACGGTTATTTCGGCCCTAAAACTACCTAACACGAATAAAAGCAAGTCTAAGCTTATTTTTGAGGGGTTGAACGCCATTTTGGAGAGAATATACACATGGAATTGCTAGGGAGCGAAGGATTATCAGTTTTCTTCATCTTTTTCTAGTATTTACAATAAATTCAACACTTATGCAATTATTTGATTTTAGCATGAGTGGCTAAACACTCATTGTTCTGAGGTTGTGATTTAGCCATGAATACTGTTGTTCGACATTAGTTTAACCTTGATTTTAATTCACTCAATATATGGTTGTTTCTTCAATTCTGTGTTTAATTGCTTAATTGTCTGGCCAACAGTTAGGTTCTATATACTATCTATGTTACGCTTGGGAAAGTCGTATACAGATTAGAGAAGAATTGAATAGAGCGCGATCTTAACCCTTCAGGGGAGCGAATTTGTGGTTAGGATAGGAATATACCCCGTCACCGTGTTTAATTAAATATCGTAATCTTAGTGCCTTATGATAGATTAATTTCATAGGAATATAGGCGTTAATCTATTGAGAATAGGCGAGTAGTGCTTCGGGAGAAGGCTATGAGAGAAATTATCGATTAATTAGCAACCATGAGTGAATTACATTAAAGGGAGAGTTAATTAGAACACAATACGAATTGTGAATCGATCACAACCCTGGAATATTTGTCTCTACTGAATACACAACAATCAACTCGTTACTTGATAATTAGTTATTTCTTAGAATCGTAGTATAATATAGTTACATTCCTGGATTTTTATTTTGGCTTGATTAAATAACAATTATAGTGATTTGGTAAGTAGTTTACACAAGTCTCTGTGGATTCGACACTCGATTTATCATTATATTACTCGTACGACCATGTATACTTGCGTTTGTGTTTGGGACCAACAAGTTTTTGTTTTTAGTCCCAAACGCACACGCAAGTATACGTGGTCGTACAAGTAATATACTGATAAATCGAGTGATGAAGATAGGTTAATTTGTGTGGTACCCAATTTTCGAGTGCTGTCTCTCTATAAGAACCTGGTTCTTCTTGGTGTTCCAACTTCTACTGTTGTGGAATAATAAAAGCAGTAAAGTAAAAACACAAATATTTTTACGTGGAAAACACCTGGGCTCAAAAGATGAAAAAACCACGACCTACTCCTCAGTAGGATTTGCTCAAACTTTTCACTAAAACTCTGAGCCAAATGGACTTACAAAATAAACTCTTTTGTAATCCTAGGACTAACTCTATCCCTTCGTAGTAACTAGCCCCTAGCTAATTTCAACAAGCTTCAAGTTAACTCTAACTTGAGAAATGCGTACCTATTACAATCGCTTCTATTAAAGCTGAAAAGATACAATATTAAATCTCCTACTACAACCAACTAGACTCAATGACAAAAAGATGGAACTAGTTCTTCTAGCTGGTCTGTAGCCTTTGTATCGCACATTAATTCTGCTTGCAAAATATCTGGGAATTTTTCTTTCAGATTTTGATTCACTTCTGCACTTGTGCATTCTTGATTCAAGAAAGAATACTTCAAGTATTTATAAAGTCCGTTGTTGAGTTTGTCATTCAGTTCTGGTACAATTATACCTGGGAGAACGAGTTCGTATTAAGTTCAACTTCCTTCCTTGGTTATTGTCCTTGCTGAATTCAACTTCTATTCTCTTATCAATTTGCAACCTTTTCGCATTAGGAGACACTCTCCTTGTTCATTGGTACTTCACAATCGCATTCATCTCTTATGCATATATGGTTCATGTGCCAACGCGTCAGGTCTTGTGTGTATGCTCTGATGGACCGGGTTCAAATGGTCAAACATTTGTCAATAATCAAAACTATGCAGTGACTTGAGTCAACATGAATGGCATAATAAGACTCGAGCTTATTCAATTTCCTTGAAGTATAGGCTATCACACGACCATTTTTTATGAGAAAATATCCTAATCCTACCCTCGAAATATCACATAACATCGTGAATCCTCTAGAGCCTATTGGAATAAGGCTAAAATTTGTGTGACTGTCAAACATGCCTTGGCCTTCTGGAATCTTGTTGTACATTCCTCTATCCACTGAAATTTGGCGATTTTCTATGTTAACTTGGTGAGTAGTGGTGTCATTCTAGAGAAATCCTACGCCAATGTCAATAGTATCTTGTCAAGCCAAAAGCAATCTCTGTAGGAGAAATGGGTCTCGGCCATTTATGAACTACTTCTATCTTCTTAGAATCTACCATCTTTTCATTCTTAGATACCATGTGTCTTATGAATACCACCTAGTCTAGCTAAAACTCAAAATTGAAGAACTTAGTAAAAAGTTGATTTTCATGCAGCATCTTTAACACAATTTTCAAATAATTTTCGTACTCTTCTCGGGTACGAGAATATACCAGAATATAGTAAGTAAAAACTATAAGTATTTTTTTTTTTCAAAAGAAACTTTGAACACCATGCAGTTGGAGCATTGGCCAATCTAAAAGACACCATAGGTCACTCATAATGTTTGTACCAAGTACTAGAGGCAAACATCGAAATATCTTCCTTTATTATTCTAAGCTGATGATAATCAGGAAAAAGATCAATGGCACCTTGTAACTGGTCAAACAAGTTATCTATACAAGACAAGGGATATTTGTTGTGTATTATTATCTTATTTAATTATTTGTAGTTGGTGCACTTTTTTTCCAAACAATATTAGTGTGCCCCATAGCGCAACTCTCGATATGATAAAACTTGTATCCAGTATGTTTGTTCCTTAGCTCTCTAAACTTTGTTGGTGCCATATGGTATGGTTGACATGCTAGGTGTCACATAAATACTGAAGTCTATATCTCATATTGGAGGTAGTCCTGGTAAATCCTTAGGAATACATTAGAAAATCTCTCACTATGATGCTTTTATTATTTTTTTAAACTAAGTTTCACGCGTCTTGGATCTCTTTATGAAAGTTACAAGACCCTAACCACATTTATTCAATAATTGTAGAGCCTTCATAAATGATATAACCCCGACTATCACTAGGACGTGATTCTTTTTTTTTCTTCAATTAGGTTTGCTAGATATGTCAATCTAATTACCTTCTCATGGTAATAAAAGGTAATGTAATAAGATAATAACCAATCACACCCGTAATCACGTCAAAATTAACAAGGCCAAGTAAATTTGGCTAGATAGGGTATCCTCTCTCTCAACTTGAATAAAATAAGCTTAATACAAAGTTTCAAGTTTATGAGATTCTTCAATAAATATAGCAACTACTAAACGATCCCATAATATTTCAAGATATTATTTATCTAAATCTTTGTCCCATATAACAAAAATAACTTCATTAGCGAGATTTCCTAGTCACCTTCTTAAATGAATTCATAGTTGCATGACACTCACATTCAGTTCTTAAAAATAATTTCTAGCAAATTCAACTTCCTCATAATAGGCCAGAATCTTCGTATGTGAGAGTATTTCCTTGTTTAAACGGTTAACCAACCAGTATACAAGCCTTTAAACCTAAGGCATCACGTACCTAGCCAGCTAATAAAGTTTGGTGTGACATGTCAGTACATCCATCGTCTGAATTAATTTCTTAAATGCCTATCAGGTTTGCGATTTCGACTACCGAGAAAGAAACAAATCATTAAAAGTCTACTAAACTTATTCTAAGTTATTTGTGTCACTCCTAACCGCGTCCCTAACAATATGGTTTCATTTCACATATTCGTCATATACTCCAGTTGATAAATTGCTAGATCAATAGGTCTCTAGCCAGAATATTATAGAGCTCATAATGCTTTAAGTATTTTGTCAAAAACCTCTGAGGATCCTTTACATTAACAGAAAATGATAAATTTAGTGACTTCAAATTTAGGAACTCTATTAGAGGGACATCTTGGTTTTCGACTTAGTCTAAATGCATGATGCTTCTAGAGCCCTTTGTTGCTGCCCATTCTTCTCTTCTCTATCCAATATATCCATCGAGACCTCAATTTACAATGCATGAAGGTAAGTACTTTTGTAATGGCTCTTTCCTGGTGCTATAGTGGTAAACTCGTACCAATTTCAAGAATAGACTCTATAACACATCTTAGCGGTGAGACTCTCATTGTAGAAAAATAGGACTTTCATTGACCTTGTCTACTACTTCCGTCACTTTTCGTTGTTAGGCGACAATTGCCTATCTAGTGGTAACATTTGATATCTTTGAACCTTTAGCCAAATTTTATTATCGGGTGATTGATATGAGTAATACAGAAAAAGGATAACGATGACAGATTCAGTTATTTGACCCTAATCGCCACACACATACGAAGGAATAGAAATAAAGACAAAACACATCCTATCACACCCTCGCAGAATCACGATTATAGGAATGGCCGGCTACATAACCTTAATTGAGATTTCTACTATCGATGGGTGCTCCATTCGTCATAGGAATAACCTAGGGCTCTGATACCAACTTTGTCATGACCCAATTTAGGATCATGACTGGCGCTTAGGAGCAAGTGCTCCCAAGTAAGCCTCATCGGTATTTATAAAAAATTGGACAGAGCTTCCCCTGTTTTAGGACTATCCAAGAATAAACATGTCTTAGAAATCAAAAACACAACCAAACAATATCCACCAAAACAAGTTATGATCCTCATCCACGAAGTATTTCTAACACAATAATACTAACTCCATCTCCAAATATACTATAGGAAAGTCTAATACGAGTCACAAGTCTATATCAATAAAAGAATACTTATGACACTCATAAAAATGACTATGGAGCGACTCTAAGAGTTTCAAAAGAAAAGACGATAACAATAATTAAACTCTTCGCTCACGCGAACAAGTGCGGGGCTCACCGGGATCTATCAACTCGTATACTATAATTAAAAATATCCCCGCTCACGTCAACTGTTGTCTTTGTAAAAAAAATAGCGGGGAGTGGATCTCTAGCTTAGTGAGTAATAACACTTAACTACAACCATTTTTAATGGGGACAAGTCAGAAATATGCTAGTATACTAACCAGAAAATATCATAAGAATGCCATTGCTAAAACGGTAAATATAATCAGTCTATTCATGTGTTTCTTGTAACATAAATCAATTTAAGAAATAAACTCGGTAACCTCTGTGTCATAGAAAATCTTTATGTTTGCGAGTTTTACCAAAAAGGATCAGGTAATCTGTATCACTGTGTTGGCAACTTTGTAAAAGGAGTCAAATATAACTTGTAGATCCCTACTCGAGGGAAAACTGTAACGGTATGCTAGTTCTACCTTCCCACTAGCGAGGGCTATAATAGTAATCGATAATTTGTAAATACAAGGTGCACCAGGTCTAACAAACCCGCCGTTAGCTACGGGTTCCTTCAAAGTCTCCTTCCAGTTATACTTTTCTTTGCAAACAGTAAATCTTCACGTGAAAGCGTTTTCAAAACAGTAAAGGGCATATCATTTCTTTCAAATCGTGTAATTTATTTTGGGAACGATAATCATATATCAAGTAACAATAAAGCATGTATAGTAACAGTGAGAACAATTTCAATAACTGTAACATCTCAAATAGCGGTAAAACATATCTAGAAACAGTGAAAACATTTAGATTAACCAGTAAAAATCTCAAGTAAACTGTTCAATTTCATATCAAGTAAAGAACTTGTCCCACATGCAATTTCAAAGTATCGGTAACATATTTATTTCCAAAATCATATATAAATCATGCAGGTTATGAAATACAAATTGTGCTAAGATTACTACGCACAGTACTCGTAATGAAATACCAAACACGTTTCCTCGAGCAATCCGTGAACCTTCCTTCAATCAATCTATAATCACATCATATCGTTCTCGAATTAACTTTCTTGTATGCTAATTTGTAACTAATTTAGAATACTCAAATCTCGGAGTTTCACATTTGATTATCAATTTGTCAACTTGGATTTTTCCAGATCACGTGAAAATAGTTTTATACCTTAATCGCATTCCTTTAAGTCATATGTATATTATGAGAGTAAGGCAAGTTACCGTAGAAAATATACTAGGCTCGTCACCGTAGAAATATACTTTTCCAAATTGCTTTTGAAAATTTTAAAACTTGCTTAAGTAATTAATTGCACCATATCTCTATCAAAATAGTTTCTTCAACGAATTCTTCACTCAAATAAACACCAGTAACTCTATCTCTTTGTGGTATTTAACTAAGCTATTCACAATCTATATAAATTGCTTAAATTTTAGAAAAGAAGTTATTAAAGAATCTGTCCACATAATTAAAATAAAGAGTTTAAATGGTAACCGCAATACTCAGAGTGTTTAGAGCTCTCAAGCAATATTGTGTGGCTTTTAATTTGTTGCTCTCCAAAGTTCCTTGCTGATATGAGCTTATCCAAGGCTCTGTGGTTTCTTTTAAAATATAATTGATGAAAGATTTCACCTTGCTTCTAATTAGTTGATGTCAAATGTTGCTAATAGAGAACTTTAGAACTCCTCTCCAAAATTCGTTGTTATATTTGTTTAGTTGCAGGCAAAGTTTCAATCCCTTCTTTTGATTAACTCTCGTAACCTATTTCCTGGTGGGTCTCGGCTCACTTAACTGTATTTTTTGGGGTCAATTACTTAACTACCCTTATTTAAATATGAGGTATTACAAGTACCTTCATCAATAACGTTCATTATCATTGTGAACATCAATAAATTTGGTACAAAATTATCATTTTTATAATGAATTACATAATACGCTATCAGATGACTCAGAAGACAAAGCAACATCGTTACAAAATAATAAATAATAGGCTCTTTTATAAAATACAAAACTTTGGGTAATTTTTAAAAAATGTAATAGTAATACTTTGGGCTAAAACTAGCTCGGAATTTGAGTTTTAAGTTTTTCTGAATTTGCCAAAATATCAAATTTGAACCAAAAGCATGGCACAGACTAAAGAGTGTACCATTCTCAAATGCCATTAAAAGGTATTCCGTCTGTTTCAATTCATGTGACGTATACAACAGATTAGACCAAATCTTCTATAAAAGAGATAAATAAATAATAGTTCAGTGAGATTGTTATTTTTTTCTTGAAAAAAAATCTAATACATTGAGGGCACGTTTAATTTAATTTGGTACGAGAGATAAGAAATTATTAATCTCGGAATTAAATTTGAAATGAGTTAATTATACAACACTTAATTGGGATTAAATCACAGTATAACTAATTCCGAGATTAATTATTTCAGAATTGTAACGTTTAGGATAGTGGGATAATAATCCCGAAATAATTAATAACAGTAAAAATTTAACCCATAAATATTGCAGTTACAAAACCTAGCTAGAGTACGTGTAAATGAATGTTGTCAAGAACTATAATATATCAGTAAAAGGGATTATATATTCAATTTAAATCATCAAAACTAATAACATTAACCAAATCTTGATTCAAATTTCAAGCAAGTTATACAAGAATTAATAATGATGAATAATACCAAAAATACATTAGTAAATGAAAAAAATAAAAAAAAATTGTAAAGTTAGCTCTTTAGTAATGTGTTGTCCACGCTGCTCTCTCCTCTCTCCTCTCTTTCTTGGGCGACATGGAGAACCAAGGCTTGCCATGGACGTGCAGGCCTCTCCCCAGCTTCAAGCTGTGGGAGAGACGGATCCCATCCCTAAAACGAATACATATGCTTCATTACTCACGTCAAAATCACAACCAGTAGCAAAAACAATCCTTAAACCTGTCCAGCATGTTCATGGACAGCTTATGATGCAATTTTCGTTTAAGGAACTGGAGGAATATGCAGTTGAAGAAGGTCTTCACCAAGCTGTAGTGATGAAGCTCTCATATGGTGCGCCAGATTTGCCGGAACTACGAAATTTAATTCCAACACAGTTTGGGATTAAAGGTCGCTGTTTGATCGGCTTGCTCGCGTTTCGACAATTGTTGATTCGTTGTGATGTTTATGACGATTTTGTAACAGTTCTTTCGAAGCAGGTTGGTTATTTACAGTACAAAGGACAACAACATCAATATCGTACATTCCCATGGACTCAAGATTACAATCCTAAGGTTGAGACGTCAAAAACAGTGGCATGGGTATCGTTTCCAGATTTGCCGACGAACCTGTTCGCCAAGAAACCTTTACTGTCAATCGCATCAGCTGTGGGAAAACCTATTGCAATAGACAAGGCCACACAATCTAGGACAAGACCTAGTACAGCTAGAGTTAAGGTAGTTCTTGATCTCCTTGACAAACATCCCAAAAATATGAAGTTACAATTTATCGACGACAAATCTGGTAAGGTTTTTGAGCATATACAGGAGTTTGTATTTGATAATCTTCCATCATATTGTAATGTGTGCAAACGACAAGGACATGCTGGTGAAGATTGTCGTTCATTGATTAAAAGGAATAGGGCGAATGATGATATGCAACAGGAGGAAAATTTGATCGATAGCACTGTCAATAAGGAACGTGTTCTGCCTGCTGAAGTTTTGGCTTTAGCTGAGGAGATGAACAAGGTAGAAAAATTACAAGGGGATGCTAGGGACTATTTAAATGCTAAGTGGCAACAAAAAACTAATGCATCAAATCGTGCCGATATTCCAGTTGATCGATCTCTAGCTAGAGTCTCCAGTGCACTTAATTTGGTTAGTGAAACAGTGATGATGAAGGGGTCTGACCAGGTTGTTAATGCTGGGAATGTGGATGAAGGAGTTGTTGAGAATCGAGTGGAACATGTGATTTCTAAGAATGCCACAACTGATCGAGTTGCTGTCTCAAATACTAAGGGAACTGGTCAACAAATATATACTTCTAATTCGCAACATATAGCAGATGTTGATGGTGCTGTGATAGCTCCAGTTGCAGCAGCTCGTAATAATGTTGCTAAAGATCTGGAGGCTGCTACATGCCCTGCATCTGCTGGTGTCCATAAGGATGGGCAAAAAATTGTTGAAGCTAGGTATCAAACAGTTAAAGGGTATGGAATGCAACTGGAGAATGATGTGTGTGTCTCGAATGCCACTGGTGAGCAATTAGCTACTGGAACTGCAGTACTTGTGAGTAATGTTTCTCATGTGTTAGAGGGGGAAAAACAGGCTGCTGGAGTTGTTAAAAATCACTGGAAAGGGGTGAATAAATCACCTAGCAAGAAGCAAACTCCAAGTCTTCAAAATCTGATTCTACCATCAAAGGCTATTGGAGTTTCAAACTCTTTTGATGCTTTGGTGAATGAGGGGGAGCATGTCAATGAGGAGCAACAGATGGCTGATGAAACACAAGCAGTTGCTGGTGATGGAAGTAGGGTGTGCAAAGGTGTTAAGAGTGCAGCTGGTTTAGAGCAGCAAAATTTGGTCGATGCAGCTGATAAGTCTGCTTCAGTCACAGCAGAAAAGTCTGCTGCTGCAATCGTTTCAGCTGGGGCATATCTTTCTACAGCAGTTGTTACAAAAATTATGGGAGCAACAGAATTTGTCAAGGAGCATGATGGAAATTTGAGGCAATCGTTTCAGCTTGGTACGAAGTTGGAACTGATGCGTGGAGATACAGGACAAATCGCACATAGCTCGTCAACTCCAACCTTGCAATTCTCCAGCCCACGTATGAAACAGATTATTAAAGAGGTCCAGGCAGCAATGGCAACGCACACCAATATAGGGCCAGGAGCTTTGGGGATGAATTTTGAAGAGGGAAATCCTTGTTCTTCATAGAGGTAAGTATTTTGATTATTAAAACTCGATCATGGATGATTATAGAACATAAAATCAGTGTAAATTCATGGAAAATCAGTAGAAAAAGGTGGGTATAGGGCTTGAGATTTTGAGACCTTTAGGGATTGATTTGAGGGGTCAAACGAACTCCCATTTTAGTATTCTTTATATGTACGGACTCGTGGGATTAGGAAGAACAGTTGGTATAAAAATTTCTGAGTTTTGAGACGTGGGCCCGGGGGTCGGGTTTTGACCAAATTCGTGTTTTTGAGCTAAATTGACACTTTTCGATTGGGATTCACACCTTAAGCATAATTTGATGATAAAAATCTGAACTTGGTAGATTTGGAGCACTCAAAAGCCGGATTTAGAGGCAAAAGTACGGTGGAGTAGTATTTTAGCCGATTTTGAGGTAAGTAACGTTTCCAAACTTGGTTTTGAGGGTTCGAAACCCCAGGCTAAATGATTTATGACTATTGTTGAGGTGACGCACATGCCAAGTGACGAGCGTGAGGACGTGCGCCGGGTATTTGTGTCCTGGCTTATCTTATGGCTCCGCTTAGTGATTATTCCATGATGATATTTGTGCATCTATTAATGTGGTAATTGTGAACATGTTAGAAATCATGTTAAGTATATATGCTAGGCTTCACGCCGGAAATGCTGAGACCCGAGTGGTCATATATTGTTGTCTCATGTCGTGATTATTTGATGTCATATACCCAGTCCTGTTATAGCATATCATTTAATATCTCAATCTCAGTATTGTTAATTACATGCATATTTATCATTGTTTCGGGCTGATAGAGGCATTTGTGATCCATGTGAGTGAGACTGAAGAGTAATGACTGAGTGAGGCCGAGAGCCTGTTACTAAGATAGTTATGAGAATGGACTGCACACTACAGTGATATTTAAATCATGCCTTCGGTTGCTTGATATGGCGCTTGGGCCACTAGGGCCCCTCCGGAGTCTTTACACCCCCAGTGAGCGCAATGATGAGGGATAGATCTTCCCTAGGCATGGATCTTGTCCGAAGTGATATTGAGGGATGGATCTTCCCTGGGCATGGATCTTGTCCGAAGCTGATGTTATGAGAGGAATGGATCTTCCCTGGATATGGAAATTGTCCGAGTGTTGTATTCTAGAGATGGATCTTCTCCGTGGGGGGCTGGACTGGTCTTTTTCCTCAGTACATAGTGACCATGGTCACCGGTGTTTATGCATATTCCCGGATGGAACTTCCCTGGGCCTGAGAGCTGATGCGAGACTAAATTGCATAGTTTAACATGTGATATACCTTACATTTTATGCACATTA
>ML429335.1:0-39224 GCA_005239525.1 Nicotiana knightiana
CATTGATTTCTACATCTTTTATTCATTACTTTGTAGTTCAATTATGCAATTTATTTTGGGTTTCATTCGTATGAACATGTATAGCTAACTTCTTTAATCTAGGGTTTTGGTAGAACCCGTTGGGATGAATTTATTGCGCTATTAATATATTTGGTTGATTATTCTCTATTTGTTCAACTACGTTCTTGTTGTAGTTGATTGAAAGGGCCCTCAATTAGCTGTNACTCGAGAGAGAATACATATTTAGGTAGTTGTTTGAACAACATCAATCCCGGAGTATAGACAAAAATCATAACCAAGGGTTTAGAGGTTGGATTAGAGATAACGATACCTCAGGTGCAATCTAAAGTAAACTGTATTGCAATCTAGCTAGCGTAACTTGAGAGAGTGCGTCTAGTAATTATCATAATTACTTGAGAGAGATTTATGGTAGATAGAGTGTTCATGATTGATAGAGACGATTAATTAAACTATAAGAAATATCCGAGAAAGAATTCACCAACGGGGGAAACCATAACCTTAGACCTTTATTATCATTGTTTACACTATATTGTTAGTTAATTGCTAGTTTATTTTTTTGTTATTAGATTTAGTAAACATCACCACTTGATATTCAAAAGTCTTGAGAAAATTGGTTAAGTAATAGTTTAGTATTTTAAAGACTTAATTGATACGTAAATTCCCTGTGGGATCAACTCTGGGCGTAATACCTCGGATTATATTTGTAGCGCCCGCTTAGTCTTTTATTAGACATAATTGAGCGTGATAAAATTTTGGCGACCACATTGGGCACACAATTCCGATCATGCATCCTCAATACCCCATCATCCCCAATAGTCATATATATAGCATCACCGTGCTGAAACATGTCCTTAAGGACAACAAATGAGGATCATCATATTAGCACTCTTTGATGCGATCATATAAGGAAGACCGAGAAACTACACAAGCTAAAACCCGACTGGGCTCCGAAATATCCAATCTCACGAACTGGTTGGCCAAAGTCTGAAAATCAACTGCAAGAGGTTTCTCACCAACGGGAATGAATGCAAGACTACCCATACTCACTGCCTTTCTACTCAAGGAATCGGCCACCACATTGGCCTTCCCGGGGTCATACAGAATGGTGATATCATAGTCCTTTAGCAGCTCCAACCATCTCCGCTACCTAAAATTTAGATCCCTCTATTTGAACAAGCGCTGGAGGCTCCGATGATCCGTAAACACCTCACAAGATACACCGTAGAGATAATGCACCCAAATCTTCAATGCATGAACGATGGCAGCTAACTCCAAATCGTGAACGTGGTAGTTCTTCTCATGAGGCTTCAACTGACACGAATCATAAGAAATCACTATATCCTTCTGCATCAAGTCACGCTCGATACCGATCCGAGAAGCATTACAATACAATGTATAAGAACCAAAAGCTGATAGTAGAACTAGAACTGGAGTTGTGGTCAAGGTATTCTGGATCTTCTGAAAGCTCTCCTCTCGCTCATCCGACTACCTGAAAGGAGCATCGTTTTGGGTCAATTTTGTCAAGGGTGATGCAATAGACGAGAAACCTTGAACGAAGTAACGGTAATAACCAGCCAAGACGAGAAAGCTCCAAATCTCTGTAGCAGAGGACAGTCTGGGCCAACTCTGAACTGCCTCTATCTTCTTCGGATCCACCTGAATACCATCACTGATCACCACGTTCCCTAACAATGCCACTGAACTGAGCCAAAAATCACACTTGAAGAACTTGGCATAAAGCTTCTCCTCCCTCAACCGCTGCAACAAAATCCTCAAATGATGGGCATGCTCCTCCTAGCTACAAAAGTATACCAGGATATCTTCAATGAACACTATAACAAACGAGCTGAGACAAGGCTGAAACACGTTGTTCATCAGATGCATGAACGCTGATGGGGCGTTGGTCAGCTCAAAAGACATCACAAGGAACTCATAATGACCATAACGGGTCCTAAATGTTGTGTTTAGAATATCCGAGTCCCGAATCTTCAACTGGTGATACCCAGACCTCAAATCAATCTTGGATAACACCCTCGCTCCTTGAAGCTGGTCAAACAGATCATCAATACGCGGTAGAGGATACCTGTTTTTGATTGCAACTTTATTCAACTATCTATAACCAATGCACATACTCATAGTGCCGTCCTTCTTCTTCGCAAACAGAACTGGTGCACCCCAAGGTGACATGCTAGGCCTAATAAACCCCTTATCAAGGAGTTTCTGAAGCTGCTCCTTCAATTCCTTCAACTCAGTTGGTGTCATGCGATACGGTGGAATACAAATGGGCCGAGTGCCCAACACCAAGTCAATACCAAAATCAATATCCCTATCGGGCGGCATGCCCGGTAGGTCTGCAGGGAACACATCCGGAAACTCCTACATCACTAGAACCAAATCAATAGTGGGAGAATCAGCACTAACATCCCTCACAAAGTCCGGATAAGATAAACAACCCTTCCCAACCATCCGCTGGGCCTTCAAATATGAAATCACTCTGCTGGGAACATAGTCTAGAGAACCTCTCTACTTAATCCTTGGCAATCCCGGCATCGCCAAAATCACAGTCTTAGCGTGACAATCTAGAACAACATGACATGGTGACAACCAATTCATACCCAAAATCACGTCAAAATCGAGTATACTAAGAAATAAAAGATCACATCTGGTCTCTAATCCCCCAATAGTCACACCACATGACCGATATACATGGTCCATAACAATAGTATCGCCCACGAGCGTAGATACATAAATAGATGAAGCTAAGGATTCACGAGGCATATGAACATAATGAGAAAAATGCGATGATACATATGAATAAGTGGAACCAGGGTCAAATAATACAAAGGCATCCCTGTGGCAAACTGAGACAATACCTGTGACCACTGCATCTGAAGCAACAACATCTGATATGCCAAGAATAGCATAGAATCGTGCCTGACCACCACCTGATCGGCCTCCCCCTCTAGAGCAACCTCTAGCTGACTAGGCCCCACCTCGAGCTGGCGGAGCGGGTGGTGAAGTAACTTGTGTTGAAACCGTAACCTAACTCCTCTGATGCACTGGACCTCCCTAGAAACGAGGCTACTACCTCCACACAAGCCTTCACTCCCCGTACTCAAACCAACTCCTTAGAGCTGGTGGTGGGGACTGAAGGGAGCCTCGAGCACCAAGATAACTGCTAGAAGGACCTGGCATAGATGAGCCCTGAAGCGAAGGAGCACAGGATGAACTTTGAGCTGGAAGGTCACTGAGAGATGATTAGCCCTGATGTGTACTGTATGAACCATTGTCGAATGGCGCACCACAGTGAATTCGACGAGCCGTCTAAGCATGCCTACAAAGATAGCCCCTGTCCTGAATCAGAATCCGACCCCGATATCAAAAGGTCAACCCCTTGTCAAACTTTTCAAAATTCCAACTTCGTCATTTCAAGCCTAATTCTACTACGAGCCTCCAATCACAATCTGGATACACTTTGATCTCGTCCAAACCCACACTACAATTAGGTAGTGAGGTTGTCGATGCAATAATAAACCCAACGAAGGTTGGGATCGAATCCACAAGGAGTTAGAATAGGGATTAGGTGTATATCTAGTTTGATTCTATGATTCGTCCAAAATTACTTTTCCACATTCTTGGTTGTTGTTCTACTTATACTTTGTTCTATTGTTTGAAAGTATAAAACTAAGAGACAATATTTTTGGTTTTGTTATTTTTCAAATGATAAAAGGATCTAGGGTCGTGACTTCCACCTAGGTGGTTACATAATGGGTTGTAAACTCTAGGGGAAGTTTGACTGGTCGGGGTTGTAATATAGCAATCACACTCGAATACTCACTCTATACCTCTCGGTAGTTTGAATGATTTTTCCCAATTTGGCTTTCTCAAGTCCAAATGGGTATTGCACAAAACAAGTGATAAATGCTAAAGTCGGGTCTTACTATATCTAGATTCAACCCTTTAATTGGAGCTATAAATTTCTTGTGTTCACCCCAATTTTTTGTTAGCCAAGTTTTCCTAGACTTAGTCTCTCTTTCTCAAGTAGAGACTAAGTCAATTAGGCATGGATCAACGTTTGCAACCATTAATTCTTTAATTCTAGAAATAACTAGGCTAAATATCACTAACTAAACCCAATCACAAACAAGACCTAATTCAAACACCCATTAAATATCCACACTAGGGCTAGGTCACAACCCTAGCTAGAAATTTAGCTACTCATGAAAAATGCAGAAATTAAAGAAGAAATAAGGATAAAATCCATAATGATTAATTATAGGATGAAAATATAATATTTGGAGACAAATCTAGTACAAAATTACTTAAAGCAGTAAAGAAAAACGGCTCAGGTGCTCCTCTCAAAACTAACTTAACCTAAAAATGAAAAAAAGTCCTATTTATACTAAGCTAAAAATATCTGACAAAAATGCCCATGCGGAGGTTGTGTGACCGCATAATTCTGAGTGTTGTACGCACTCTGAGCTTTAATGTTCAATTGTGCCTTCAACGGTCGCATAAAAGTAAGATGTGGTTGCACTTCAGCTAGTCGTGCGGACCACACAATTCTGAGTGCGACCGCACACTTGGCTTGGGCTGGGATTTGGACTTGATCCTGCGGGCTGCACATTTGTGAGTGCGGCCGCACACTGACTTCTGTGGACGCACAATAATCATACGGTCCACACATCTTCATTTCAAGGTTCTCTAATTCTCTTCTCCTACGGTCCGCATATTAGTGAGTGCGGCCGCACTTTGGCTCTTGAGGCCGCACAATAATGGTGCGGTCCGCATTCCTTCAATTGCCCATAACTCCAAGTCTTTGAGCCTCTCTTCTGCAGCCGCACCAAAATTATGCGGTACACATACTCTAAAGCTGATTTTGACAGGGTTCCTTCATTGTTTGCGGCCGCACACAGTATTGTGCGGTCCGCGCTATAAGCATTTTTGCCCTGTTTTGGTCCTTATCCAATTTTAACTCCTTTTTAAGTTGATTTTCACTTCTTTGGCTCGTTTCCCAATATTCATGCAAGATAGCTCATTTCAATAGTTCTCGGGGATACCTTTAAGAATTTTTGAGCTAAAACACAAGTAAATGAGAGCATATAGGTGGTCAAAATCTCTACTTATCATGCTCCTCAGCCCAAAATAACTCAACGGAGCTAACAGAACCATCAAAACTCAAATATGGGGTCGCTTACACATAAGTCAACATCAGGTGAACTTCTCCAACTTAAGCTTTCCATTATGAGACTAAGTGTCTCAATTCATTCTGAAATCCTTCCGGACCCGAACCAACTACCCCGATAAGCCATAAAACAACATCAAAGCATAAATTGGGGGAACGAGGCTACAACTCTCGAAATGACCGGTCGGATCATTACAAAAACATAACATAGGCCAAGGCACAAATAATATCGATTCATCTCGGTAACATGACCATGATATCAACTTCATAAGAGTACCCCAAATCTGATCCAATATAGAATACAAATTCTCTTTGGGCTTTCAAATAGCCCCCAAACCAACTCTGATCATTCCCAAACAGGTAAACATCCTTCCAAAAGTCCATAGCAACCTATCGATAATTTATGCAGTCAGTTATTCCATTCTCAACATTTTTTCACAATCCGCAAACAAAAAATAGTCCGCCTATGAGGACACCCAGCCCCAAACCTCATGACTACCATAACATCTGTCACGACCCAAAAACCTACCCTGTCGTGATGGCGCCTATCGTGAAACTAGGCAAGCCTAAATCCAACATTTTCCTTCATTACAGTAAAAATATCTTTTAAATTTAATAGCAGAAAGGTTTAACATTAATAAAAGCCCAGTTAAACACAAAGTTTACCTAAAATATAAAAAACAACTAGCCCAATAATCGGGGCGTCACTAAGTACATGAGTGTCTAATAGCCGGACATAGTCCACAAAATGTCTATAGAGTTAAAATCAAAGTACAATAAGCTAAGGAAAGGAAGATCAAGGTCCACGAACGTCGTGCAGCTACCGCAATAGTCCCTGACTCCAATGCAGAAAATCAGCAGCCGTTGTCGTGGCCAGAAATGGTTGGATCTGCACACAAGGTGCAAGGAGTAATGTGAGTACACCAACTCACTAAGTAATATGTCCAAACTATGGACTGAAGATAGTGACGTACTCAAACGATACAAATAACATGAAATAAATGTACGGAAACGTACAAATGCTCTTAAAACAATATAGGCAATTCATCACTGGAAATAAAACAATGTCGAACAATGTATTGAAGATAACTCTACTATCACTACATGCCAATGCGTATGCTGAAAATAATGCACCATACTATAAGCCTCAAATGCCCTCACTCTCGATATCTCAACCACTCAGTACTGCATATGGCTCAACCGGTCCAGGGAAGATCCATCCTGAAATATATACACAAGGTTGACCATAGGTCATCCAGTGCCGAGGACTAAGGGAAATCCATCCCTATGTAGAAGATCCATCTCCATGTAATAAGTACATCGGACAATATCCATGTCCAGGGAAGATTCATCCCTCAATCATATCAACCGCGCTCACTGAGAGTGTGTTACAAACTCCGGAGGGGGTCCTACAGCCCAAGCGCTATCATAATCATCAGTATAACCGCTACGACGTGCATCCCGATCCCATAACTGTCACTCACAACCAGGCACTCGGCCTCACTCAGCCATCAACCTCTCTAGTCTCACCACGAGCTCACAATGTCATGAAATTACCCCGAAAATGATATTATAAATCAATAAATAATTGAGACTGAGATATGATATAAAAATGCATGATCATGACTGAGTATGGAATAGCAAATGAACTAGTGAAATGTCAGCAAGAAAATGACCGCTAAGGATCAAAACAATACCGATACAAAGACTAAGCATGATGTCTAGCACGATTTACGGCTCGACTACCTTATCACATGATGAAAACATAGAGATAAACAAGATAGAATCACTAAATGATTCCATGGAGTCACCCAGGCCACTACTCTCACGGTGCACGCCCGCTCGCCCGTCACTTGGCATGTGCATCACCTCAATACCAATCACATAGCATATAATTTGGGGATCGAATCCTCATAACCAAGTTTGAAGACGTTACTTACCTCAAACCAAGCACAATCCTACTCTGGAATGCCCTTGCCTCTCGATTAGGCCTCCAACATCCCGAATCTAGTCACAAGTAATACAACACAATCAATTTAGGCTAAGGGATCAAATCCACAAGAAAAGTATCAAATTATAGGCCAAATCCCGAAATTCACTCAAACCTGGCCTCCGAGCCCACGTCTCGAAATTCGACAAAAGTCACAAAACCCGAAAGTCCATTCACTCACGAGTCAAACCATACTATATTTATCAAAATCCGACATCATTTGGTCCCACAAATCCCCAAATTACACTCTCCAAATCCTTAACCTCAAACTTCCAAATGTCACCTCAAAACCACACAATCTATGTGGAGAAAACAATGGGGAATAAAGATTATTGATAAAAAAATGAGTACAAGAAGCTTACCTCAAGAATACCCTCGAAATTCCTCTCCAAAATCGCCTAAGCCCAAGTTCAAAATGTTAAAATAAAGCTTAATTCACGAACCCTTGTTTTTAAACATTTTGCCCAGGCCTTTCGCACCTGGGGCCATATTTTCTCACCTGCGAAACCGCTTCTGCGGAAGCCAATTAAGTCCACCAGGGCCTGCACATGCGGTCTAGGTTACGCACCTGCGGACGCGCTTCTACGGCCCTTTCTTCGCTTCTGTGGAATCAGCCTTCGCCTCACTACTCCGCATTTGCGGAGCCCTTCTTGCATCTGCGGGGTCGCAAATGCGCATTTCCCTTCGCACCTGCGTTAACCCCAGGACAGCCCTAGCTCCGCATCTATGCAATCCCAGCCGCACCTGTGGCTAATACCCTCGTAAGTGAGATCACACCAGCAGAAGACCAAACTTCAGCAATTCCTCAACTTCTATTCCATGTTCGTTAACCACCCAAAATGAACCCAAAGCCCACGGGACCTTAACCAACCAGTCATATAACCTCATACGAACTTAAATAAACCTTCGAATCACCCAAAACAACACCAAATTACCAAATTACCCTCGGATTCAAGCCTAAGAAATTCTAAGCTTCCAAATTCCGCAAGCAACACCGAAACCTATCGAACCACGTCCGAATGACCCCAAATTTTACACACATGTCACAAGTGACACCACGAACCTACTCCAACTTTCGAAAATCCATTTCGACCCCGATATCAAATTTTTCACTGCCGATCGAAATCACCAAATTTCCAACTTTCGCCAATTCAAGCCTAATTCTACTACGAACCTCCAAATCACATTCCGGACGCGCTCCTAAGTCAAATATCACCTAATGGAGCTAATGGAACCCTCTGAATTCAAATTTGAGATTGTTTAGACATAAGTCAACATCCGGTTGACTTTTCCAACTTAAGCTTCTAAATTAGAGACTAAGTGTCTTAATTCACTCTGAAACCACCCCGGACCCGAACCTACTAACCCAATTTATCATAATATAGCTGAAAAACACAAAAGGAAGCAGAAATGGGGAAAATGGGGCTATAACTAAACGACCGGCCGGGCCGTTACATCCTCCTCCTCTTAAACAAATGTTCGTCCTCGAATGGGTCTAGAAAAATACATGGAGTATCAAATAGGTGTGGATATCTGCTCCGCATCTCCCGCTCGGTCTCCCAGGTGGCCTCCTCCACAGGCTGACCTCTCCACTGCACCTTCACTGAAGCTATGTCTTTTGATATAAACTTTCGAACGTGCCGATCCAAAATGGCCATCGGCTCCACATCATAAGCCATATCACCCTCCAACTGAACCGTGTTGAAGTCCAAAACATGGGACGGACCGCCAACATACTTCCGGAGCATGGAAACATGAAATACCGGATGCACACTCGACAAGCTAGGTGTCAAGGAAATCTTATAAGCCACCTCCCCTATCCTCTGAAGCACTTCAAAAAGCCCAATGAACCGGTGGCTCAACTGTCCCCTCTTCCCGAACCTCATAACACCCTTCATGGGTGATACCTTCAGAAAAACCTTCTCCCAACCATATAAGACACATCACAGACCTTTCTGTCCGCATAGCTCTTCTGTCTAGACTCCGCCGTGCGCAGCCGCTCCTGAATGAATTTTACCTTATCTAATACCTTCTGGACCAAGTCTGTACCCAAGAGCCTAGCCTCACCCGGCTCAAACCATCCTACCGGAGATCTACACTCCTCCTATATAAATCCTCATATGGAGACATATGAGTACTCGACTGATAACTGTTGTTATATGCAAACTCCGCGAGCGGCAAAAGCTAGTCCCATGAACCCCCAAAGTCAATGACACAAGTGCGCAACATGTCTTCCAATACCTTAATAGAACGCTCAGACTATCCGTCCATCTGAGGGTGAAAAGTTGTTCTCAACCCAACCTGAGTACCCATCTGAAATGATGGAAACTGGGACACCATGCAAGCAGACAACCTCTCGGATATAAATCTCATCCAACTGCTCTGATGTGTAAGTAGTACCAACTGGAATGAAGTGTGCAGACTTGGTCAGCCGATCCACAATAACCCAAATAGCATCAAACTTCCTCTAAGTCTGTGGGAGCCCAACTACAAAGTCCATGGTGATCCGCTCCCACTTGCACTCCGGCATCTCTAATCTCTGAAGCAAGCCACCCGGTCTCTGATGCTCATACTTAACATGCTGACAATTGAGACACCGAGCTATAAACCCAACTATATCCTTATTCATCCGCCTCCACCAATAGTGTTGTCTCAAATCCTGGTACATCTTCGCGGCACCTGGATGGATGGAATACTGCGAGTTGTGGTCCTCTTCAAGAATCAACTCCCGGAGCCCATCTACATTAGGCACACATATCCGGCACTGCAACCTCAAAACATCGTCATCACCAATAGTCACATCCCTAACATCACCTTGCCGAACCCTTTCCTAAAGAACGAGCAGGTGAGGGTCATCATACTGACGCTCCCTGATACAGCCATAAAGAGAAGACCTAGACACCACGCAAGCTAATACCCGACTCGGGTCCGCAATATCCAATCTAACAAGCTGGCTCACTAAGGGCCGTACATCCAATGCCAAGGGTCTCTCTGTTGCTGGAAGATATGCTAAACTCCCCAAACTCTCCGCTCGGAGATTCAAAGCATCGGCCACCATATTGGCCTTCCCCGGATGGTACAAAATAGTGATATTGTAGTCCTTAAGAAGCTCTAACCATCTCCACTTACGCAAATTAAGATCCTTCTTCTTAAACAAATGCTGCAAACTCCGGTGATCAGTATAGATCTCACAATGAACCCCATACAAATAATGACACAAAATCTTCAAGGCATGAACAATGGCTGCTAACTCAAGATCATGGACAGGATAGTTCTTCTCATGGGTCTTCACCTGGCGTGAGGCATAGGAAATCACCCTAACCTCCTGCATTAGAACATATCCAATACCTATCCTCGAGGCATCACAATACACGGTGTAAGAACCTGAAGCTGATGGCAGAACTAACACTGGAGTTGTGGTCAAGGAAGTATTGAGCTTCTGAAAGCTCTCCTCACACTCGTCTGACCACCTGAATGAAGCACCATTTTGGTCAATTTGGTCAAGGGCGATGCAATAGATGATAATCCCTCCACAAAGCGACGGTAATAACCCGCCAAACCAAGAAAGTTCATAATCTACGTGGATGAGGACGGTCTAGGCCAACTCTGCACTGGCTCTATCTTCTTCAGATCTACCTGAATAACCCCACTGAACACCACGTGCCCCAAGAATGCTACTGAACCGAGCCAAAATACACACTTGGAAAACTTTGCATAAAGCTTATCCTCCCTCAATCTTTGCAATACAACCCTCAAATGCTGAGCATGCTCCTCCTGGCTATGAGAGTACACTAGGATGTCATCAATGAATACAATAACGAATGAGTCCAAATAGGGTTGGAATACACTGTTCATCAAATGCATGAACGATGTTGGGGTATTGGTCAACCCAAAAGACATCACCAAGAACTCATAATGGCCAAAATGGGTCCTGAAAGCTGTCTTAAGAATATTCGAATCCCAAATCTTCAGTTGGTGATAACCGGACCTCAAATCAATCTTGTAGAAAATCCTCGCTCCCTGAAGCTAGTCAAATAAATCATCAATACGAGGCAAAAGATACTTGTTCTTGACTGTGACCTTGTTCAACTACCGATAGTCAATGCACATCCTTATGAAACCATCCTTCGTCTTAACAAATAGAACCGGTGCACCCTAAGGTGACATACTAGGCCGAATAAACCCCTTATCAATGAGTTCCTGAAGTTGCTCCTTCAACTCCTTCAACTCCGCCGATTCCATATGATACGATGGAATAGAAATAGGCTGAGTGCCCGGCAACAAATCAATACCGAAGTCAATATCCCTGTCAGGCGGCATGCCCGACAGGTCTGTAGTAAACACATCCGAAAATTCTCATTCCATCAGAACAAAATCAATGGTAGGATTCTCTGCACTAACATCCCTCACAAAAAACAAATAAGATAGGAAACCCTTCTCAACCATACTAGGTCCATAATCACCCTACTAGGTCCATAATCTATAGAACCGCTCCACTCAACCCTCAGAAATCCCGGCATCGCCAACGTCACGGTCTTAACGCGATAATCTAGAACAGCATGACATGGAGATAACCAATCCATACCCAATATCACATCAAAGTCAACCATACTGAGTAATAAAAGGTCCACTCGGGTCTCCAAACCCCCAATAGTCACCACACATGACCGCTGCGGCGTGCAGCCCGATCCCATAACTGTTACTCACAACCAGGCACTCGGCCTCACTCAGCCATCAACATATCCAGTCTCACCACGGGATCACAATGTCATGAAAATACCTCGTAAATGATATGATAAATCAATAAATAATTAAGACTGAGACATGATATAAAAATGCATGATCACGACTGAGTATGGAATAGTAAATGAACTAGTGAAATGAAATTAAGAAAACGATCCTTAATGGTCCAAACAATACCGGCATAAAGCCTAAGTATGATGTCTAGCACAATTTACGGCTCGACTACATTATCACATGGTGAAAACATGGAGAGCAACAACATAGAGTCACTAAGCAGTGCCATGGAGTCACCCGGGCCACTACTCTCATGGTGCACACCCGCACGCCCGTCACTTGGTATGTGCACCAGTTCAAGACCAATCACATAGCATATAATTTGGGTCTCGAACCCACGTAACCAAGTTTGAAGACGTTACTTACCTCAATCCAAGAACAGACCTACTACGGAATGCTCTTGCCTCTTAATTAGGCATCCGAACATCCCGAATCTAGCCAAAAGTAATAGAACACGATTAATTTAGGCTAAGGGATCAAATCCACAAGAAAAGTATCAAATTATAGGCCAAAACCCGAAATTCACTCAAACCCGGCCCCCGGGCCCACGTCTCGAAATCCGACAAACGTCACAAAACCCCAAAGCCCATTCACTCACGAGTCTAACCATACTACTACGACATCATTTTGTCCCTCAAATCCCCAAATTACACTCTCCAAATACTTAACCTCAAACTCCCAAATTTCACCTCAAAACCACATAATCTAGGTGGGGAAAACAACGGGGAATCAAGATTATTGATCAAAAACGAGTACAAGAAGCTTACCTCAAGAATCCCCTCGAAAATCCTCTCCAAAATCGCCTAAGCTCGAGTTCAAACTGTTGAAATGAAGCCTAATTCACGAACCCTTGTATTTAAACATTCTGCCCAGGCCTTTTGCACCTGCGGCCATATTTCCGTACCTGCGGAGCCGCTTCTGCGGTCAACTCTCCACTTCTGCGGAAGCCACTTAAGTCCCCCAGGACCCGCACTTGTGCTCCAGGTTCCGCACCCGCGGACGCGCTTCTGCGGCCCTCTCTTCGCTTCTACTGGACTAGTCTTCACTTCACTACTCCGCATTTGCAGAGCCCTTTTCGCATCTGCGAACCCATTTTCTTTCGCACCTGCGTTAACCCCATGCCAGCCCCTGCTCTGCATATGTGTGATCCCAGCCGCACCTGTGGCATTGCACCTACGGCTAATACCCTCGTAGGTGCGATCCACCAGCAGAAGACCAAACTTCAGCAATTCCTCAACTTCCATTTCATGCATGTTAACCACCCGAAATCAACCCGAGGCCATCGGGAACTCAACCAACCACACCAACAAATCATATAACCTCATACAAACTCAGTCGAACCTTTGAATCACCCAAAATAACACCAAAGTACCAAATTACCCTCAGATTCAAGCCTAAGAACTTCTAAACTTCTAAATTCTCAAGCAACGCCGAAACCTTTCGAACCACGTTCGAATGACCCCAAATTTTACACACACATCACAACTGACACCACAAACCTACTCCAACTTCCGAAAATCTATTCCGACCCCGATATCAAATTTTTCACTTCCGACCGAAATCGCCAAATTTCTAACTTTCGTCAATTCAAGCCTAATTCCACTACGGAACTCCAAATCACATTTCGGACGCGCCCCTTAGTCTTAGATCACTTAACGGAGCTAATAGAACCATCAGAATTCAAATTCGAGATCGTTTACACGTAAGTCAACATCCGACTGACTTTTCCAACTTAAGATTCTAAATAAGAGACTAAGTGTTTCAATTCACTCCGAAACCACCCCGGACCCGAACCAACTAACTCGATATATCATAATATAGCTGAAAAACAAAAAAGGAAGTAGAAATGGGGGAAAAGGGGCTATAACTCTCGAAACGACTGGTCGGGTCATTACAACTTTCATACCCAATCTCAACTACGCTACTCAAATGGATGATGCTTCACTCACACTCCATCATCATACGAAAACACCCACATAGATCTTCCATACCGCGTAGCAGAACCTCAACTTTAGAAGACCCCAGAACCGGTAATCACCGTACCACTAGCCAAGCATCCACAACCCAAATCACATGGTGATTTCCTAAAATGCACGCTTTTCAAATGTGATATCCAATAATCCCAACATTCTATTAACTTCTGATCGTCATCCATGAAAAACCATAATGCACAGCATATTCTTTATGTCTCCAGCAGACAGTCAACTCAACCCGTGTTCGATACTATCGAGAACTCTCTGGAACCCATCCACACATAACTTAGCCATCAGGACCGAATCTTCCCAACTCAACCGAGTCACACAAATCATCTTACCCAAGAGTACTGCCAAAAACACCGGTAGAAAATTAACACCCAAAAAGGACCATTTACCCCTATTGCCATGCTAGCCCAACACCACCGAGGCGACCCACTTCTTCGGATCTGCATTGACTTTCCTTCAGGGTTGTTCCTCCCTGTTGGTACACAACGATCTCAAAACAAAGTTCAATGCAGAAGACCCTAACATGAACCACGTAGTCCAAAAGCTCACCAACCACTCTATTTCCTCTTAAGCACCCCATAATGCCCCAACCGAGATGCCCACACTGAATAAACCTTCTGTGAATCTGAGTCGTTTCTGTGACCCTTATGATACGAAATGTAGATTCATTAATGGCGCAGAAATACTGCTAGTCCCAACATATTCCCATCCAAATCTTAGATCTTAATCATATAAATATTTTGGGGAACCTATCAATTCCACGTATATATACATCTTAGGCCAAAACAAATATAACACATGACCCTTGCAATTTGATCGCCGATAGTAGGCTCCCCCACTTGGTGCGATTCCATAGGAAATAACATCCGATCATCCACAAAACTAACTTTCACAACTCGTACAACACAAATCATGAGATACCCTAAGTCATCTACCAAGCGCATGTCCATCCTCATGATAATCAAACTCGCTTTCTCCAGTGCGTTGAATGATAATATGTACCTTCCACTAAGTAGAAATCTCATATGAACCACATGGTCTCTAATACCACCAACTATCCTCAAATCAACATCCACCTCGTGACTCTACCATGATCGCGATGACTATCCAATAAATTAAACATTCCCAAGCTCGTACTTGTCAGCTAGATGCCAGAACTCGCTGCACCCTCACGTGCACAACTGAATGATCTCTCAATACTTCCGCATCCTCAATCTGGACAACATGTTGAGACGAAGGTTATCCTTGGCTCCCTCGCGGCCTATCAGCAATATCACGAACCGTTGGCGCATAGTTGATATCGAGTGTGCAATATTGTACACGAGTGGATATAAAGGAACATAAGAAATAATTTTCAAGCTGAATCAATGTCGCACGACAAGGAATGAAAGAAGTGGAATTTTCTAATAGTTTCTGTAGCCTCTCGAAAATAAGTACAAACATCACCATACTGATCCGCAAGACTCTACTAAACATGCGTATGACTCGTAGCACCTATGAACCTAAAGTTCTGATACCAACTTGTCACGATCCAAATTTCCCTCCGTAGGATGTCGTGATGGCACATATCTCCAAGACTGGGTAAGTCTAACACTTGTTGATTTAATAATAAATCTCTTACCAAATAACTAATAAGCATGAAACAGAAGTTTCTATCATAAGCCAACTATCTCAACGTGATACAATATCCCAAAACTGGTAGTACAAGTCATAAGCTTTTCTAAGAGTCACTAGAAATAACAATACATCACTGTCCCAAACTAATAGGACACAATGGAAATAAAGTATAACAAAAGGTGACTTCGGAGACTGCGAATGTCTGGCAGGTGTACCTTGATGTCTCCGCCGCACATGCATAAATCTCAAAACCAACTTGACACAATCTAAGTATCAAGCCTAACCTCGGTACAATAGTAACAATGACAGATCAAGACACCTACAGAACATGTAAACCTGTGTAGGATTGACATAAAGATAAAAAGGAAAGAATATCAATATAAGGCCAATAACAGAAAGATCTCAAATTACAATCAACAATGAAAATAAGGGGAGCATGAATGGCAACGAAAAACAATCAAGTAACTAAGCAAACAACATAGTCGAGGTACATATGCAATATGAATGGGTTCAAGTAAGGAAAACCAATGACAACTCAATCAACCAAACCATTCCTAATGTACGAATTTTAACAAGAATTATCCCAAATACCACATCTCATAATCACAGATCGTAAGTCACAACTTCCAAACCTTACACACATGGCACATTTTGCCCATATTTTTCCAAATCACTTTCGCACGGCAAAATCCACATGCTACCATGTACCTTGTATCTGTATCAAATGCTACTTTAAAATATTCATGAGATTTAATCTCATACAATAAGGCATAATAAAAATCTTGTATAAAGTAGGAAATCAATGAGAAAATGAGTTTACTTTAGAAATCCTTTGGGTGAAGGAAATAGCATTTTCAATTAAAATAAAGCTTTAGATAGCCACTGAATTAAATTTAGAGTTTGTTAAATAAAAACATAACAACAATCTATAAGTAAGATAAACTCATCAAATAGGGTGAGGAGTTTAAGTTTAAAAATTAATTAAAATAAAATATGACAACTATTAAGAATAGTAAAATACTAGAGGAAAAGACGAGTTTTAACGTAAGATTCACATAAGATAATCATGTTAATAATTCCTTTATTTAAAATCGTTGTATTTACCAACAACTCTATTGGGTATGGGATAATGACTCAACGTAGTAAGTTCATCTTAAAAATCAATTTACCAAAATAATAGTAATAGAAAAGGAAAATAGGAAAATAGGAAATGACGGAAAAGCAGTAAACTAGTGAAACCAACTCAATTCTCGAAATAAATAAACTTAGAGATATCAGTCCTCAACATCTCACATGATAAATATCGAAATCTAACACAATACAACAATGAATACAACATACACAATCTGTTGCGGTGCGCAACCCGATCCCACCGTACAAACATGATCCTCCCATATTCTACCATGTAATCAATAATAATAAGTAAATATATGTTGCGGCGTGCAACCCGATCCCAGCATATAATCATAGTCAATATCATAATCCTCCCTTATTTCACTGTATCAATCTCCCTTATTTCAACTGTTGTGGCGCGCAACCTGATCCCACCGTATCAATATAAATCCTCTCTTATTTCACCTATTGAGGCACGCAACCCGATCCACAAGTAATTTAAATTAACATCAACAATCTAATACTCAATTTACAAGAATTTCTACAATCATAGGGTATGAGCACACGAAAATAAAGGAATGACGTAAAAATCAAGGAACACAACAAATATTACAAAAGCAACAGAATAAGTAAAGCACATGACAACTAAGGTTGCAATTATAACAGTTAAGAAAGTAGCATTTATGTACATAGTCATAGATGAAACGCAACAATTAAGAGGGCACAAGACAACGAGGAAGGCAACAACTTCAACTAAAATATATAAGTGCAAAATCAAAAGTAAGAGGAAGAAAAAGTTGCTAAAAACGTCAAGTAGAGCATGTAAGAGTAGATTAACAATGAAAGATATCACAGGTTATAGCACTTCAATTAAAGGCATGGGAAGTGTTTAGATACTCGAAATCGGTCAAATAGCACCTATAAGTTGTGTACCCACTCGTCACCTCGCGTACACGGCTTTTACATAACATGAATAACACAATATCTCAAATCCTAAGGGGTGGTTTCCTCTACACAAAGTTAGGCAAGATACTTACCTTCAGCCAAATAAATTACTCAAATTAGCTTTTCCTTTACAAATTCACCTCTTCCCGAATCAATCTAGCCAAAGACGACCTAAATTCATCAAACAATAAGAGAAAATAACTTCCATTAACAACGCTATGATCTTTATACAATTTTCAAAAAATCAACAAAAGTCAACCCCGAGCTCGCCCGGTGACAACCCGGGTCAAAGGATAGGTATTTTCTATCCATAAGCCCACAAGTCTATACATGTGTTTTGTTTCCAAATCTGAGTCCAATTCGACTCTCAATTTCCAAATTTTTATTTTTACAAAACTTTGGCAAAATCCCCAAATTTTCCCTTAAATTCTCATGAATTTGATGTTAAATCTAATGTATAATCAAAAAAATATAATTGAAATATTATTATAATTACTTACCCAATAGTTTTGTATGAAGATCCCTCCACAAAATCTCCTCCAATCGAGGCTAGGGTTCAAAATGAAGCTAAATCTCGAGCTCACTATAAACCAGTTACGGATCTCGCATTTGCAACATGGGGTTCACAAATGTGACCTCTGCAAATGTGGACAAGGCATCACAAAAGCGGCCCCTAACAGACCATGCAAAGATTGCATTTGCGCAAAGCAACAATAGACGCAAAAGTGAACACTACAAAAGCGGACAACCCAGACTCGCAAATATGACTCCAGTATCACATTTACGTTTGAAGCCCAATCCTCCCTTGGTTCGTCTGTTACATAAATTTATAAAATCCCATCTTCATTCATCGTAAGTTATTAGTAACAAATTATATTATAGCCCGCATAAAGTTTTGTTATGGTTTTATTCTAATCTCAAGGTCTGTTCTCGACATTCCTTACTTTACAGCCCCATGACTAAGGCATTTGATTTTGATTATCCCATGAAAAACCCGCTTCTCCTTTTGTTTGGTATGTTGGTTCTGCCAATGGATTGATTGGTTTGGCCACAGAGAATAAATTTCCAACAAATTCAGAAGCTGGTTTGTATATTTGGAAATATCAATCAGGAAGTCGAAGAAATTGACTAAGTCAGGAGTTACACCAATGGGGGCATTCTCTAATCACTTTGGATATGGTTTTGGATATAATGAGTTACACGACGATTATAAAGTGGTTATAATTAGTCTGCTAGTTTGTAGCAACAATCATGTCGTTGATAACATGTAAGAGTTATAAGTTATCCATTTTCAACTAGTACATTTAACTAGTTCACCTTCTATATTTGAAGTTCCTTTTTACACATATATAGTATATGACTCTTGATAGGAAGGTGTGGAGGTCGAGCATTAGGGTTGTAGGTTAAGTAGGGGTGGGTATTTGGTACTTCAATTCGGTATTTCGGTATTCGTTTTATCTAATGTGTATACCAAAGTAGTTCCCTACGGTTCAGTATTTTATATTTTGGTTTGGTACGATTTCGGTACAGTTTCAGTTTGATACATTAACAGAATAAATGATATAAATGGAGTGGACATTGGATTGGATAACGGTTTCGGTGTGCTAAGCTAGTTGTTGCCTGCTAGACAATATGTGAAGAACCATCATTTGAAATTGTGAATAAGATAGCATCCTATATGAATATGCATTAACAGAATAAATGATATAAATGGAGTGGACATTGGATTGGATAACGGTTTCGGTGTGCTAAGCTAGTTGTTGCCTGCTAGACAATATGTGAAGAACCATCATTTGAAATTGTGAATAAGATAGCATCCTATATGAATATGCATTAACAGAATAAATGATATAAATGGAGTGGACATTGGATTGGATAACGGTTTCGGTGTGCTAAGCTAGTTGTTGCCTGCTAGACAATATGTGAAGAACCATCATTTGAAATTGTGAATAAGATAGCATCCTATATGAATATGCTAACATGCTGCTAAAGTTTACACAACTTTAGTCTTTAGCAGAATTCAAGTATTCCAAGCAACTAGCCAACTAACGAGGCTAACAACAACAAGCATTAGCAGAGTTAAAGTACATTAAAAAATAAACACAGATGACTAGAGAAGTTGTCCATTCAAGCACTTCTTTAAACGAGCAGAAGAATGCAACACAACAACATCATCTGCCATCTAACAAGCATCAGCAGAAATCAGAATTAAACAATAATTAGTTGCAGCAAAATCAAAGAGGGCATACACCTGCCAAAACATAAAGTTGCAATTGTAACTAACAAGCAGAAACAACATCAATATGAGAACACTGGCCCATAAGTCTAAGTGTCTAACACATCAAGCTTAAAAGTCTAACAAATTCAAAATAACACATTGTTTCAAATAAACTTAAATACGAATTTCTTGAAGACGCTCAAGACAACCCCTGATATATTTCCTTAAAATATATGTGCATACCTCTTTGGATGAACACTATAGACTCGACCACAATGATTGCACTCTACTTTGCTAACTTCTTCATTATCTTTTACAACCTCAAAAGTGTTCCCAAATATGTGAGCGCACAATGATTGATTTACTATTTGATTGAAGCGAAGAGGATATTAGGAAGTGTCTCCATACCTTGAAAACTAAGGAAAAATGCCTAATTTTACAAATAAGTTAACCCTTTCTAGAACAGATTATAGGCGGGCAATGTTCACTTAGTAGAGTAGCTTGAGTTTAAATCCAAAAAATTATAGCTCCAAGTTATAAAACAAGTAGCTTTACCCACCCAACCAACCAATGAAATCGTAAGGTGAAAAAATACAAAAGAAGCAGTTGAACACTTACATAAAACCTCAAGATTGAAGAAAGATGAATGAAGGAGTCATGAAGGAGTCGCCGAGGAGAAGAGTCGCTGACACCGCTCGCCGAGGTTGTGAAGGCGTCGTCGCCCTCTGCTGTTATAGTCGTGAATCAGCAGTAACCAAGCAATATTGCAATTTTTTTAGAGAAGTCTAGGGTTAGAAAAATAGAAAAAGGGAAAGGGGGTAAGCAGGTACTTCCCTTAAGTGTTCTTGAGCGCTAAGGGATTAGGGAATTAGGGGGCTTGGGGTGTTGGGCTTAGGCTAGTTATTAGGCTGGAAAATAAAAATATAGTTGGGCTTGAATTAAATATTTCGGTATTTCATTATACCGAAATATCAAAAACTTAATAACGTATACCGTACCGAAATACCATAATTTTTTTACCGAAAAAACCAAAACCGAAATACCAAATTAATTCAGTTCAATTTGAAATTCGGTTTTTCGGATTTTATGCCCGCCCTAAGGTTAAGAGTTAGTTGAGTATTTTTCTACTTCGTTCCGGTGTAAGGCTAGTATGGTAGGGTTTTGTCTTAGACTGCTAGTGATTAATGTTGTGTTCACTCTATTCTCCTGTTTTTCATTGTGCCGGACGTTATTTACTGGTTATTGTTATTGTTTTTCATCTATTTTCTAGTTCTTCCAATGCTGTCATTATTTTTATGGTTTTCTGTTGATGGTACTGATATATTTTTTCTTTTCGTCTTCTTGAGTCGAGGGTCTATCGGAAACACTCTCTCTACTCTCTCGGGTTATGTGTAAGGTCTGCTTTCACACTACTTATGAGATTCATTAGGTTGTTGTTATTGCTTTTTACCTATATAGGACAAGACGTTGAATATCTATGAATCTATACGACATATTTGCTTGTTTGCTATTGTATTGCCTTAATATTGCAAAACTTACTAGAATACATTTTGATTCTACATAACATTAATAACAATTAAGAGTGGTTTTTATAACGTCTACAAACAAGAATGAAAAAATAAAGAATAAGCTAAGCAACATAATGCAAGATAGGTTTGGATATAAATGAAATTCATGAAGGAGCTGTCTTTCTGGAGTTCAACCAACATTCAGACCCAAAGTATTTGAAAGAACATTTCCATACCTCTCACGACCCATTTCCTCCTCCGCAAGACGTCGTGACGACACGTAGTCTGTATGACTAGATAAGCCTAATAACATAACTAAAGTAAAAATTGAACAACCGAACTTCAATAGATACTATTTAAGGGTAGAATGTCACTCGGCATATACAAGTAAAACAAATACTCGAATATACACAATATTTCCCAAAACCCTGAATCACGAGTCACAATCTCTAAGAGAAACGGTCTAATTGTCTGCTATACATAGTTTCTAAAGAAATAAATGAGGGAAAAAAGTATAAGGGATAGAGGGGGACTACGAGGATCTACGGGCGCGGGAAAATATACCTTGAAGTCTCCGGTAAGCTGCAACGGCTGCACTAATGATGAGGCTGGTACGATGTACTTGGATCTGCACACGAAAAACATGTGCAGGAAGGGCGTGAGTACACCATGGTACCCAGTAAGTGTCAAGCCTAACCTCGGTCGAGTAGTGAAGAGGTCAAGTCAGGTTCCTACCTGAAAATAAATATAATAAAGCAAAATAAGGAAATATCGCAGTAATAATGACTGAAACGTAACAAGGAAAAGAACCAGGGAAAAACAACATCTCATAACACAACAGTTCAACAGGGGATCTCCGAGATACCGTCTCGTAGTTCCAAACGTAAATGTGCAGGGGGATCTCCCGAATTACCGTTCCGTAGTCCCAAAGTAAATATGCAAGACAGAGGGAACTCCCGGAATAACGGAAGAAGGATCTTCCGGAATACCGTTCCGTATTCCCAAAGTAAATATGCAGCCAAACAACAAGGTTCAATAATCATGGCACGGAGTCCTACAATCAATCCTAAATACAAGATAAGGAAAACAGGTAAAAAATTTACTAAACATGTTGCACGTAGTTCAAGTAGATAGTTAAGGCAAGTAGGCATGCTTTATTAGTCTAACATAATGCTACACAAGCTAAATAAGTTCAATTAAGAGGAAAGACAGGTTATTCTATAATGAAAATTGGGGTTTTCAACAAATAACCCGTGTACGTATTCGTCACCTCACGTACACGGTGCTCATATTACAACAATAGTACCAATCCTAAGGGGAGTTCCGCAACACAAGGTTAGGCAAGCCACTTACCTCGAACCAAGCTCAAATAAATCCGTAATTATGCTCTTTCCACGAATATCCGAATCTGAATAGCCCAAATCTAGCCAAAACCAATTACATAACATAAATATATCTACAAGAATCTAATCTAGCGAAAGAAATCAAAGTTAAAGCAAGAAATTAGAAAATCGCTCAAAAGGTCTCCACGGGACCACGTCTCGGAATTGGGTAAAAGTCACCAAATACAAACACCCATTAACTCATGAGTTCACTCGAACAAAATTTATCCAAATCCGGCACCTAAATCCCACTCAAAACTAAGATTTTCGGTTGGTGAACTTTCCCCCTTTTCCCAATTTCCTCGCTCAAATTCCTTAATTAGATGAAGAATACAACAATAGATTAATGAAATATGATAAAAATCGAGTTAGGAATCGTTATCCAATAGTTCTCCCTAAAAATATCTCGAAATTTCGCCTTCCACCGAGCTCCCAATTGAATTTTATGATATGAACTTCAAAACTCAAAATTGCCCTTTTCTGCCAAACGATTCTCGCTTCTGCGATACCAGGACCGCATCTGCGGTCCCGCACCTGCGAAAGAACCATTGCAGATGATAAATCCACTTAAATGGGTTGGGACCGCATCTGCGAGCAATGGGCCGCATCTGCGAGCAATGAGCCGCATCTGCGAGCAATGGGCTGCACCTGCGAGCCCGCTCCTGTGGTCCCCAACCGCTTCTGCGCTTCTGCTTTTACGGACCCCTCTCCGCACTAGAGGCCTCATCTGGAAAGACCCCTATCCGCATTTGCGGTTCCATAGACGCTTCTGCGGCCCCGCACCTGAAGCCCAAAGGGAGCAGGTGTGGTTACACCAGAACCAGCAACTCAGCAAATTCTCCTAAGTCTCAATTCAACCCGTTAGACACCCGAAACTCACCCGAGGCCCCCAAGACCTCAACCAATCATACCAACCACTCCTAAAACACCATACGAACATAGTGAGCCATCAAACCTCAGCGAACAACATTAAATATACGAATTATACAAGATTCAAGCCTAATGAACTTTGAAATTTCTAAATTCTACAAACGACGTTGAAACATATCAAATCTCATCTGAATTACCTTAAATTTTACACAGAAGTCACAAATGACACTACGAACCTACTCCAAATTCCTGAATTCCATTCCAAGCCCGATATCAAAATTTCCACTGCCGACCAGAATCGCCAAAATTCCAACTTTCGCCAATTCAATCCTATGTCTAATATCACCTAACGGAGCTAACGGAGCCATCAAAAATCAAATCCGACGTCGTTTACGCACAAGTCGACATTCGATCGACTTTTCCAACTTAAACTTTTAATTAAGAGACAAAGTGTCTCAATTCACTGTGGAAATTAAAACGAACCCTCCCGGCAAGACACAATAGCTGGAAATAGATATGGGGGAAGCAGTTAATAGGGGATCGGGGCTCTAGCTCTGAAAATGACCGGTCGGGTCATTACATCCTCCCTCTCTTAAAACAATCATTTGTCCTCTAAGGATCATAGAGACATACGTGAAGCTGTGAAAAGATGAGGATAATGGCTACGCATATCTCGCTCGATCTCCCAAGTAGCCTCCTTGACCGACTGACCCCTCCACTGGACCTTTACTGAAGCAATGTTCTTTGACCTTAGTTTCCTGTCCTAACTGTCCAAGATAGCCACTGGCTCCTCAACATAAGATAGATCTTTGTCCAACTAGACTGAATTGAAATCCAATACATGAGCTGGATCATCGTGATACCTCCATAGCATAGAAACGTGGAATACCGGATGAACTCCTGCTAGGTTGGGAGGTAAAGAAATCTCATAGGAAACCTCCCCAACATGCCACAAAATCTCAAAAGGACCAATGTACCTCGGGCATACCTTACACTTATTCCCGAACCTCATGACGTCCTTCAGAAGAGATACCCGAAGCAAGACTTGCTCTCCAACCATGAATGCTAAATCGCAAACCTTCCGTTCTGCATAATTGTTCTGTCTCGACTGAGCTGTGCGAAGTCTATCCTGAATCACCTTCACCTTATCCAGGGCATCCTGTACTAATTATATACCCAATAATCGGGCCTCGCCCGGCTCGAACCAATCCACTAAGGACCAACACCGCCTACCATATAGAGCCTTATATGGTGCCATATGAATGCTGGGCTGATAACTGTTGTTGTAGGCAAACTCCGAAAGTGGCAAGAACTGGTCCTATGACCCTCAAAACTCCATCACACATGCACGAAGCATATCCTCTAGAATCTGAATTGTGCAGTCGGACTGCCCATCCTTCTGAGGGTGAAATGTTGTGCTCAGATCCACCCTAGTGCCCAACTCTTGTTGTATGGCTCTCCAGAACCATGATGTAAATTGTGTACCTCTATCTAAAATGATGGAACTAGGACACCATGGGACAATCTCTCGGATGTAATCTCAGTCAACCTCTCTGAAGAGTAAGTAGTCATCACTGGGATGAAATGAGCTAACTTGGTCAGTAGATCCACAATCACCCAGATAGTATCGAACTTCCTTGAAGTCCATGGGAGCCTAACTACGAAATCCATGGCTATCTGCTCCCACTTCAAATTTGGGATCTCTAACCTCTGGATCAAGCCACTCGGTCTCTGATGCTTATACTTGACTTGCTGACAATTGAGACATCGAGCCACAAACCCAACTATATCCTTCTTCATCCTCCTCCACCAATAGTGCTGTCTCAAATCCTGGTACATCTTCGCGGCACCCAGATGGATGGAATACTGCGAGATGTGGGCTTCATCAAGAATCAACTCCCGAAGCCCATCCATATTGGACACACATATCCGGCCCTGCATCCTCATCATTCCATCATCACTAATAGTCGCATCTCTAGCATCACCCCGCCGAACCCTGTCCTGAAGGATTAGAAGATGGGGGTCATTATACTGACGCTCCTCGATACGGTCATAAAGACAAGACCAAGAGACCACGCAAGCCAATACTCGGCTCGGCTCCGAAATATCCAATCTCACGAACTGGCTGGCTAAGTCCCGAACATCCAATGCTAAGGGTCTCTCTGCTGCTAGAAGATATGCCAAACTCCCCAAACTCTCCGCCCGGTGACTCAAAACATCGGCCACTACATTGGCCTTCCCCTGGTGGTACAAAATAGTGATGTCATAATCCTTAAGTAGATCCAACCACCTTCGCTGTGGCAAATTAAGATCCTTTTTTCTTGAATAGGTGTTGCAAACTCCGGTGATCTATGTAGTTCTCACAAGGAACACCGTACAAATAGTAGCGCAAGATCTTCAAGGCGTTAACAATAACTGCTAAATCAAGATCGTGGACATGATAATTCTTCTCATGTACCTTCAACTATCTGGACGTGTAGGCAATCACCCTACCATCATGCATCAACATTTTGCCAAGACCAATCCGAGAGGCATCATAATAGACAGTGCAAGACCCCGAACCTGTAGGAAATACCAATACTGGGCCTATAGTCAAAGCTGTCTTGAGCTTCTGAAAGCTCTCCTCACACTCCTCTATCCACCTGAACAGAGCACCCTTCTGTGTCAGCCTGGTTATAGGTACTGCAATAGATGAAAACCCCTCTACAAAGCGCGGTAATATCCCGCCAAACTAAGGAAACTGCAGATCTCCGTAGCAGATAATGGTATAGGCCAACTCTGCACCGAATCCACCTTCTTTGGATCTACCTTGATCCCCTCACCCGATACTACGTGACCCAAGAATTCCATTGAGTCAAGCCAAAACTTACACTTAGAAAATTTTGCATACAACCTATTCTACCTCAAAGTCTGAAGCACAGTCCCCAGGTGCTGCTCCTGATCTTCCCAAGTCTGGGAATACACAAGGATGTCGTCAATAAACACATGATGAAGGAGTCTAGATAAGTTCGGAACACACTGTGCATCAAATGCATAAAGGTTGCTGGGGCATTGGTCAACCCAAAAGACATGACAAGAAACTCATAGTGACCATATCTGGTCCTGAAAGCAGTCTTCGGGATATCCAGCTCGCGAATCTTCAAATGGTGATAGCATGAACGCAAGTCAATCTTGGAAAACACCCAGACACCCTGTAACTAATCAAATAAATCATCAATACGAGATAATGGATACCTGTTCTTGACTGTAACCTTGTTCAGTTGGCAATAATCAAATGTGATGACCCAAAAGGCATCCCTTGTTTTATTAGTCGAAAACCATGATCCGAGGCCTTGAAAACCTCCTCTTATCTCACCTCATTTTGTGTGTGCAGCCCGGGCGTATATTCGGGAGTCTTTGGTAAGAAAAACTGAGAAAAATGCTAGTTTTACCTTTAAAATTGAATTTAAGTTGACTTCGGTCAACATTTTGGGTAAACGGACCCGGACCCGTGATTTGAAGGTCCCGAATGGTCCGTAGGAAAATATGGGACTTGGGCATATGCCGGTAATCGAATTCCGAGGTCCCGAGCCCGAGAAATGAATTTTTGAAAGAAATTGTTTTTCTAAAAGTATAAGAGTTTTTGGAAATTTGGTTATATTTAAAATTTACGGTATCGGGCCCGTATTTTGGTTCCAGAGCTCGGTACAGGTTCAATATGATATTTGAGTTGTGTATGTAAAATTTGGTAAGAAACGGAGGTCGTTTGACGTGATTTGGACCCGTATTTGTGAAACTTAAAACTTTGACAGTTTTGAGATTTTTCTTTGATTTCTATGCTAAATTCGTTGTTTAAGATGTTATTTTAGCGATTTGATCGCACGAGTAAGTCTGTAGGATGTTGATAATGTTGTGTGCATGTTTGGTTTGGAGCCTTGAGGGCTTAGGTGAGTTTCGAATAGGCGTCGGAGTGTTGTTAGACTTAGAAAATCTGGTGTAACTGTTGTTTGCTGGTGTCCAGGTAATTACCCTATGCGAACGTATGGTAACCCATGCTAACACATTGACCAAACGGGGAAGGGGCTGGGATTAACCTATGCGAACGCAGGGGCCCGTTCGCGAATGCATAGCTTGGCAAGGGCTGGCCTATGCGAACGCGGGTGAACTATTGCGAGCGCGCTGCTAGGGATGGGCTAGCAAAGGACACTGTGCGAACGCGTCCCCTTTGACACGAACGCGAAGGGCAGGGGAGTGGAAGCCTACGTGAACGCACAGGCTTGGTCGTGAACGCATAGTACATCTGCCCAGTCTTTTAATAACAGCAGCAAAACGGGACTTCTTCAAATTTTCATAACTCTTTCACTAAAACTCGAACTTGGGAGATTTTTGAAGAGGGATTTCACCACAAAACCATAGGTATGTGTTCATAGGCTCGTTTTCTTTCAATTTTCATCTACAGCCATTAGATTTCTAGGCCTAAGTCATGTTCTTAAGGTTAGAAAATTGGGGATTTGGGTAGAGTTAGGGCTTTTTGAATAATTGAAGTTTAGACCTCATTTTGGGTCAGATTCCGGAACTAATTATATATTTGGGATCGTGGGTGAATGGGTGATCGGATTTTGGTCCGAACCTCGTGTTTTGACCAAGCGGACCCGAGGTCTATTTTTGACTTTTTGGGAAGAATGATATAAGACCTATAATTAAGCATTGGGATTGTATTGTTTAGCATTTATTGATGTTATTGAGTTATATATGTCTAGATACAAGTGAATTGGAGTCAAATTCAAAAGGGAAAGTGGTAATCGAGGCTTGAGTTTGGTCGTGGAATTCGAGGTAAGTGTTTGGCTTAACCTTAGCTTGAGGTAATCGGTGTTGTGTCTTATTTGCTATGTGTAAATATCATGTTCAACGTATAGGTAAGGTGACGAGTACCTATACGTTGGTGTCAAGCATGCCCATGAGTCGAATATTGTGACTTATGTGGTTTTTCTTTAAGTAATACTTGAGTTTCAGTTTATGGTTATCTATGTTGGTGGAAATTCCTTGATATTGAATAGTCTTGAGTATTGGTTTCAGTTGAAGTTTTTATGTGAAGTTATGTACTAAGTGAGATTGGATATAGCTGTTTTCCCTTGCCGGGATGGTATTTATTCCACCGTTGGCTCCCTTGCCGGGATGTTATGGTTTTATTTTTGTTTACTCTATTAATTTCCTTGTTGGATTGCTGTCATTTGATGTGTTTGGGTGAGGAAGAGTATGAAAGCACGAAGGGTGATGCCGTGCGTGAGATTTTGAGTAAATTTTAATGCACGAAGGGTGATTCCGTGCCGATATTGTAATTTTAAAAGCACGAAGGGTGATGTCGTCCCATGACATGAGTGATAATGCACGAAGGATAATGGCGTTCCATGATATTATGAGGTAAAAGCACGAAGGGTGATGCCATGCTAAATATATTAATTCTGATGGTGAGGACGGGAATAAAAACACGAAGGGTGATGCCGTGCACTTGTTTTCGTATTGATATTTCTGTTGCTTAATTTGATATCTACACGGTGGTTTATCTCGTTAGTTCCATTATTGATATTTCCTTCCCTCAGCATGTTCCCCTTTCCTTTATGCTTGACTGCTTATTTCTCGTTGTTATTATTTTCTCCGTATACTATTAAACTGCACAGGTTGATTTGGTTGTCGTGTCCTAGCCTCGTCACTACTTCACCGAGGTTAGGCTCGACACTTACTGAGTACATGGGGTCGGTTGTACTGATGCTACACTCTGCTCTTTTATGTATATCTCGGTACAGGATCCTACGGACCTTAGAGCGAGGAGGCTACCTTCAGTCCACGTGGAGACACCGAGGTAGTCCTGCGGGCGACCGCAGGCCTTGGTATCCCCTTCTACTTCATTTGTATTCTGTTCTAGTATCCCAGAAACATATGTTTTTACTTTTGTTCAAACCCCTTATTTGTAGTATTCGTAGATAGTCCATGAAGTTGTGACACCAAATTTTGGGTTTGGTATTTTGATTCTCGTAATGGTATTTAATCAAGTTGTTAGACTTTGTTTTCTTCCGCCCTTTTATTTCCACTGATTTGTACATCACCTGTTAATTGTTAAAAATAAATGAATAAGAAAATAAACATTTACGTTGGCTTGCCTAGCAGGTTCAATGTTAGGCGCCATCACGGTCTCGACGATGGGAAATTTGGGTCGTGACAAGTTGGTATCAGAGCACTAGGTTGCTTAGGTCTCACAATTCACAGACAAGCTTAGTAAAGTCTGAGGGATCGGTATGGAGACGTCTATGCTTATCCCCCAGAGTCTGCAGAGTTTAGGAATAACTTCACATCTATTCTTCTTTATCGTGCGATTTGAATTCTAAATGCTAACTGAATTTCTGCTCTATTCTCTCACAGATGGCGAGAACATGTGCTTCTTCATCCACTGATCAGCAGCCCGGGTCTCCAGTTGTATCTCCTACGAGGGGCCGGGGACGAGGCCGAAGCAGGGGCAGAGCTCAGACCAGAGCAGCAGCCCTAGTGGCGGAGCCCCAGGTAGAGTTTGCTGATGAGGTTCCTGCCCAGACAGTCCCGGTTGGGCCAGCTCAGGTTCCCGAGGGGTTCATTGCCACCCCATTACTCCAGGATGCTCTGGTCCGTCTAGTGGGCCTCATGGAGAGTGTCGCTCAGGCAGGTTTGCTTCCTGCATCACCAGCCGTCTCTTAGGCTGGGGGAGGAGCCCAGACTCCCGCTACTCGCACTCTGGAGCAGTTGGCTTCTCAGTTTCAGACTCTAGTAGCTCAGCCAGCTAGGATAGTTTAGTCGGGTATTATGGCTTAGACCGGTGACGGAGAAGCTATGTCTGCTGATGCTTTGTGGCGGTTGGACAGGTTCACCGAGCTTTTCACTACTACTTACAGTGGTGCATCTTCAGAGGATCCCTAAGACTACTTGGATAACTTCCATAAGGTTCTACGGAACATGGGGATAGTGGAGACCAATGGGGTCGACTTTCCTACCTTTCGTATGTCAGGTCCCGCCAAGACTTGGTGGAGAGATTATTGTTTGGCCAGACTAGTTGGATCACCAGCCTTGACTTGGGCCTAGTTCACTCAGCTATTTCTGGAGAAGTTTCTTCCTATCACTCAGAGAGAGGATCTTCGGAGGCAGTTTGAGCGTCTCCAGCAGGGCTCTATGACCGTCACTCAGTACGAGACCCGATTTTTTACCTTGGCCCGACATGCTATTATGATACTTCCCACCGAGTGAGAGAGGGTGAAGATATTTATTGAGGGACTAGCTCAGCTGATCAGATTGCAGATGGACAAGGAGATAGGGAGTGAGATTTTCTTTCAAGGATGCAGCCAATATGACCAGATGAGTTGAGATGGTTCTGTTGCAGGGGGTGGTCAAGGGTCTGACAAGAGACCCCGTCATTTTGGCAGGTTCAATGGTGTCTCATCTAGAGGCAGGGATTATTTTGGTAGGGGCCATCCTCCTAGGCCGCTTCATTCGGAACATCAGGTTTCTCACAGTGCTCCAGGTGGCTGTGGTTCTCATATGCAGTATTCTAATCAGTTTCCCCATAGTGCACCATCAGCTCCTATCAGTGCACCGCCGACTGAGGGTTTTCAGGGTGGTTACTCAGGTCGTCAGGGTCAGTTTCAGGGTCAGCAGCCGAGGGCAGCCGAGGGCTTGTTATACTTGTGGTGATCAGAGGCACATTGCTAGATTTTTCCCTCGAGCCTCAAGCAGTTCTCAGCACCAGGGTTCTCGTGCTATGGTTCCCGCACCAGGTGCTCCACTACCCGCTCAGCCAGCCAGAGGTGGGGTCGAGGTGTTAGAGGTGGAGGTTAGAAAGTTAGAGGTGAAGGCTAGGATACTAAGGGTAGAGGTCAGCCAGTAGGAGGTCGTCCCAGGGACGTAGTTCAGATAGGTGGGGCCCAGTCCCGATGTTATGCTATTCTAGCCAGGCCTGAGGCTGAGGCCTCCGATGCAGTTATCATAGGTACGATTTCAGTTTGTAGCAGGCATGCTTCGGTTTTATTTGATTCGGGGTCCACATTCTCTTATGTGTCATCTTATTTTGCTCCTAATTTGGTTATGCCTCGTGATTCTTTGAGTACTCATGTATATGTGTCTACACCGGTGGGTGATTCTATTATGGTAGATCATGTCTACCATTCGTGTGTAGTGGTTATTGGGAGTCTTGAGACCAATGTAGATCTTCTACTCCTTGATATGGTTGATTTCGATGTCATTTTAGGGGTGGATTGGTTTTTTCCTTATCACGTTATTCTGGATTGTCATGCTAAGACCGTGACATTAGCATTGCCGGGGTTGCCTTGATTGGAGTGGAGAGGGACTCCTGGTCATTCTTCCAGCAGGGTTATCTCATATATGAAGGCTCGGCGGATGGTCAAGAAGGGGTGTTTGGCCTATTTGGCTTATGTTCATGATTTTAGTGTCGAGGTTCCTTCTATGGAGTCTGTGCCCATAGTCCGTGAGTTTCCAGAGATGTTTCCTGCAGACCTTCCGGGCATGCCACCTGACAGTGATATTGACTTTTGCATTGAGTTGGCTGCAGGCACTCAGCCCATTTCAATTCTGCCATATCATATGGCCCCGCCAGAGTTGAAGGAGTTGAAAGAATAGTTGCAAGATTTTCTTGATAAAGGCTTCATTAAGCCTAGTGTCTCTCCTTGGGGTGCGCCGGTGTTGTTCGTTAAGAAGAAGGATGGGTCGATGAGGATGTGTATAGATTATCGGCAATTGAACAAGGTTACCATCAAGAACAAGTATCCATTTCCGCGGATTGATGATTTGTTTGATCAGCTTCAGGGTGCCAAGGTATTTTCGAAGATTGATTTGAGATCTAGCTACCACCAGTTGAGGATTAGGGCATCCGATGTTCCTAAGACAGCTTTTCGCACTCGGTACGGGCATTATGAGTTCTTAGTGATGTCATTCGGTTTGACAAATGCCCCAACTGCTTTTATGGACTTGATGAACCGAGTGTTCAGGCATTATTTGGATTCCTTCGTGATTGTCTTCATTGATGATATTCTGATCTACTCCCTTAGCCGGGAGGAGCAAGAGCAGCACCTTCGAGTCATTCTCCAGACTGTGAAGGACAGTCAGTTGTATGCTAAGTTTTCTAAGTGTGAGTTTTGGTTGAGCTCAGTTGCATTCCTGGCTCATGTTGTATCAGCAGAAGGTATCCAGGTGGATCCCAAGAAGATTTCAGTAGTGAAGGATTGGTCTAGACCCACGTCAGCTACAAAGATTCAGAGTTTCCTGGGCTTAGCAGGTTACTATCGTCGGTTTGTGGAGGGCTTTTCATATATTGCAGCCCTGATGACTAGGTTGACTCAGAAGGGTGCCCAGTTCAGGTGGTCAGATAAGGGTGAGGCAAGCTTTCAGAAGCTCAAGACAGCCTTGACCACAGCACCGGTGTTGGTTTTACCCACAGGTTCAGGGACATATACTGTGTATTGTGATGCTTCTCGGATTGGACTTGGTGCTGTGTTGATGCAGGATGGAAAGGTTATAGCATATGCTTCACGTCAGTTGAAGGTCCATGAGAAGAATTATACAGTTCATGATTTGGAGTTAACAGCCATTGTTCACGCGCTGAAGATTTGGAGGCATTATTTATATGGCGTGTCTTGTGAGGTGTTCACGGATCATAAGAGTTTGCAATAATTTTTCAAGCAGAAGGAGTTGAATTTGAGGCAGAGGAGATGGTTGGAGTTGTTGAAAGACTATGACATCACCATCTTATATCATCCGGGGAAGGCCAATGTGGTGGCCGATGCCTTGAGTAGGAATTCAGCCAGTATGGGTAGTCTTGCTTATATTTTGGTCGGGGAGAGACCGCTTTCCTTGGATGTTCAGGCCTTAGCCAATCGGATCATGAGATTGGATGTTTCTGAGCCCGGCCGTGTTCTAGCTTATACAGTTGCTCGTTCCTCATTATTTGATCGTATTTGAGACCGGCAGTATGATGATTCTCATTTGTGTGTCCTTAGGGATACGGTCCGTCACGGTGATGCCAAGCAAGTTACAGTGGGTGATGATGGAGTTTTACGGATGCAGGGTTGTATTTGTGTACCCAATGTGGATGGACTTCGTGAGTTGATATTAGAGGAGGCCCATAGTTCCTGGTATTCTATCCATCCGGGCACTGCAAATATGTACCAGGATTTGCGGTAGCATTATTGGTGGAGGAGGATGAAGAAGGATATTGTGGCATATGTAGCTCGGTGCTTGAATTGTCAGCATGTAAAGTATGAGCATCAGAGACCTGGTGGATTGATGCAGCAGATTGAGATTCCTGAGTGGAAGTGTGAGCGCATCACCATGTATTTCGTTATTGGACTCCCACATACTCAGAGGAAGTTCGATGCAGTATGGGTCATTGTGGATAGGTTGACCAAGTCAGCGCATTTCTTTCCTGTGGCAGTTTCCTATTCTTCGGAGAGATTGGCAGAGATCTACATTAGGGAGATTGTTCATCTTCATGGTGTTCCCGTGTCTATTATTTTTGACCGAGGTACGCAGTTTACCTCACATTTTTGGAGGGAAGTTCATCATGAGTTGGTCACGAGGGTTGAGTTGAGCACGACATTTCATCCTCAGACGGACGGACAGTCCGAGCGTACTATTCAGATTTTGGAGGATATGCTACAAGCCTGTGTCATTGACTTTGGAGGTTCTTGGGACCAGTTCTTGCCATTAGCTGAGTTTGCCTACAAGAACAACTATCAGTCGAGCATTCAGATGGCTCCTTGTGAGGCATTATATGGTAGGCGGTGTCGGTCGCCGGTTGGGTGGTTTGAGCCGGGAGAGGTGCGGTTACTAGGTACGGAGTTAGTGCAGGATGCCTTGGATAAGGTAAAGATCATTCAGGATAGACTTCGTACAACTCAGTCCAGGCAGAAGAGTTATGCCGACCGCAGAGTTCGTGACTTGGAATTCATGGTCGGAGAGCGGGTGTTGCTTCAAGTATCGCCCATGAAGGGCGTGATGAGATTCGGAAAGAAGGGAAAGTTAATCCCTAGGTACATTGGTCCGTTTGAGATCCTTGATAGAGTGGGAGAGATGGCTTACAGACTTGCGTTGCCACCAAATTTATCAGTTGTGCATCCAGTGTTTCATGTGTCTATGCTTTGGAAGTATCACTGTGATCCAGCCCATGTGTTATACTTCAGCAGTGTCCAGTTGGACAAGGATTTGACCTATGAGGAGTAGCCGGTAGCCATATTAGACTGGCAGGTTCGTCAGTTGAGATCGAAGAGTTATCCTTCGATTCGTGTTCAGTGGAGAGGTCAGCCAGCCGAGGTAGCTACCTGGGAGTTTGAGTCCGATATGCGGAGCCGATATCCCCATCTTTTCCCCGATTCAGGTACTTTTCTATGTCCGTTCGAGGACAAACGTTTGTTTAGAGGTGGAGAATGTGATGACCCAAAAGGTCATCCCTTGTTTTATAAGTCAAAACCGTGTTTCGAGGCCTTGAAAACCTCCTTTTATCTCACCTCATTTTGTGTGCGCACCCCGGGCGTATATCCGGGAGGCTTTGGTAAGAAAACTTGAGAAAAATGCTAGTTTTGCCTTTAAAATTGAATTTAAGTTGACTTCGGTCAACATCTAGGGTAAACAGACCCTGACCCGTGATTTAATGGTCCCGTAGGTTCCGTAGGAAAATATGGGACTTGGGCGTATGCTCGGAATTGAATTCCGAGGTCCCGAGCCTGAGAAATTAATTTTTGAAAGAAATTATTTTTCTAAAAATATAATAGTTTTTGGAAATTTGGTTATATTTGAAATTTATGGTATCGGGACCGTATTTTTGTTCCGGAGCCCGATACATGTTTAATATGATATTTGAGTTGTGTCTGTAAAATTTGGTAAGAAGCGGAGGTCGTTTGACGTGATTCAGACCCGTATTTGTGAAATTTGAAACTTTGAGAGTTTTGAGATTTTTCTTTGATTTCTATGCTAAATTCGTTGTTTAAGATGTTATTTTGGAGATTTGATTGCACGAGTAAGTCTGTAGGATGATTTTAAGGTTTGTACATGTTTGGTTTGGAGCCCCGAGGGCTCGGGTGAGTTTCAGATAGGCGTCGGAGTATTGTTAAACTTAGAAAATCTTCTGTAACTGTTGTTTCCTGGTGTCCAGGTAATTACCCTATGCGAATGCATGGTAACCCATCTGAATGCATTGACCAAACGGGGAAGGGGCTGAGATTACCCTATGCGAACGCAGGGGCCTGTTCGTGAACGCATAGCTTGGCAAGGGCTCGCTTATGCGAACGCGGGTGAACTAGTGCGAACGCACTACTTTAGGGGGAGCTGGGGATGGGCTAGCAAAGGACACTGCGTGAACGTGTCCCCTTTGACGCGAACGTGAAGGGCAGGGGAGTGGAAGCCTACGCGAATGCACAGGCTTGGTCGCGAACGCATAGTACATCTGCCCAATCTTTTAAAAGCAATAGCAAAACGGGACTTCTTCAAATTTTCATAACTCTTTCACTAAAACTCAAACTTGGGCAATTTTTGAAGAGGTATTTCACCACAAAACCATCGGTATGCGTTCTTAGGCTTGTTTTCTTCAATTTCCATCAACACCCATTAAATTTCTAGGCCTAAATCATGTTCTTAAGGGTAGAAAATTGGGGATTTGGGTAGAGTTAGGGCTTTTTGAATAATTGGAGTTTAGACTTTGTTTTGGGGTCGGATTCCGGAACTAATTATATATTCGGGCTCATGGGTGAATGGATGATCGGATTTTGGTCCGAACCTCGTGTTTTGACTAAGCGGGCCCGAGCTCGATTTTTAACTTTTTGGGAAGAATGATATAAACCTATAATTAAGCGTTAGGATTGAATTGTTTATCATTTATTGATGTTATTAAGTTAAATATGTCTATATACAAGTGAACTGGAGTCAAATTCAAAAGGGAAAGCGGTAATCGAGGCTTGATTTTGGTCGTGGAATTCGAGGTAAGTGTTTGGCTTAACCTTAGCTTGAGGGAATATGTGTTGTGTCCTATTTTCTATGTGTAAGTATCGTGTTCAACGTATATGTGATGTGACGAGTACCTATACGTTAGTGTCAAGCATGCCCGTGAGTCGAATATTATGATTTATGTGGTTTTTCATTAAGACTTTATGGTTATCCATGTTGGTGGAAATTCATTGATATTGAATAGTGTTGAGTATTGGTTTCAGTTGAAGATTTTTATGTGATGTTATGTACTAAGTGAGATTGGATATAGCTTTTTCTCTTGCCGGGATGATATTTATTCCACTGTTGGCTCCCTTGACGGTACGTTATGGTTTTATTTTTGTTTACTCTATTAATTTCCTTGTTGTATTGCTGCCATTTGATGTGTTTGGGTGAGGAAGAGTGTGAAATCACGAAGGGTGATGCCATGCGTGAGATTTTGAGTGAATGTTAATGCACGAACAGTGATGCCGTGCCGATATTGTGATTTTAAGAGCACGAAGGGTGATGTCGTGCCATGACATGAGTGGTAATGCACGAAGGATAATGTCGGGCCATGATATTGTGAGGTAAAAGCACGAAGGGTGATGTCGTGCTGAATATATTTATTTTGATGGTGAGGACGAGAGTAAAAGCACGAAGGGTGATGCCCTGCACTTGTTTTCGTATTGCTATTTCTGTTGCTTATATTGATATCTAATTTTTTCTTTATCTCATTATTTCCATTATTTGATATACCCTTCCCTCAGCATGTTTCCCTTTCCTTTATGCTTAACTGCTTATTTCTCGTTGTTATTATTTTCTCCATATACTGTGAAACTGCACAGGTTGATTTGGTTGTCGTGTCCTAGCCTCGTCACTACTTAGTCGATTTGGTTGTCGTGTCTTAGCCTCTTCACTACTTCGCCGAGGTTAGGCTCGACATTTACTCAGTACATGGGGTCGGTTGTGCTGATGCTACACTCTGCACTTTTGTGCAGATCCCGGTACAGGACCCTATAGACCTTAGAGGGAGGAGGCTGCCTTCAGTCCACGTGGAGTCACCGAGGTAGTCCTGCAGGCGACCGCATGCCTTGGCGTCCCCTTCTACGTCCCTTGTATTATGTTCTAGTATCCTAGAAACAAATGTATTTACTTTTGTTCAAACGCCTTATTTGTAGTATTCGTAGACAGTCCGTGAAGTTGTGACACCAAATTCTGTGTTCGGTATTTTGATTCTCGTAATGGTATTTAATCAAGTTGTTAGACTTTGTTTTATTACGCCCTTTTATTTCCACTGATTCGTACATCACTTGTTATCTGTTAAAAATAAATGAATAAGGTAAAAATAAACATTTACGTTGGCTTGCCTAGTAGGTTCAATAGACGCCATCACGGTCCCGACCGTGGGAAATTCAGGTCGTGACAAATACACATACGCATAGAACCATCCTTTTTCTTCACAAACAAGACCGGAGCACCCCAAGGTGACACACTGGGCCTAATGAAGCCCTTACTAAGCAAATCCTGCAACTTCTCTTTCAACTCCTTCAACTCAGGAGGAGCCATACGGTAAGGAGGAATAGATATGAGCTGAGTGTCCGACAACAAATCAATGTCAAAATCAATATCTCTGTCGGGCGGCATGACCGGAAGATCAACTGGAAACACATCAGGGAAGTCTCTCACTAATGGAACTGACTCAACTGTAAGGGTATCAATACTGACATATCTTAGATAGGCCAAATACACATCACACCCCTTCTCAACCATTCGATGAGCCTTTAGAAAGGAAATAACCCTGTGGGGAGTATACTCTAAGGTATCCCTCCACTCTAAATGCGGTAAGCCTGGCATAGCCAGCGTCATGGTCTTCGCGTGACAATCAAGAATAGCATAATGGGGCGACAACCAGTCCATGCCCAAGATAACATCAAAATCTACAATGCTGAGCAATAATAAATCGGCTCTATTCTCAAAACTACTAAAAACAATTAAACACGACTGATATACGCGGTCCACAACAAGAGAATCTCCCACATGAGTAGATGCATAAACAGTACAACTCAAAGAATCCCAAGATACCCCCAAATGTGGAGCAAAATAAGAGACACATATAAATACGTAGAGCCTGGGTCAAATAATACCGATGCCTGTGATGACAGAATCGAAAGCAATTGCCTCTAAACGAGCTGGAAGGGCATAATACTTGGATTTTCCTCCCCATCTAGGGCGACCTCGACCTCCCCGACCTCCACCTCGAGCTGCTTGAGTAGCTGGGGCGGAAGCTAGGGCTGGAAGTATGGCTGGAGGACCCGGTGGAGCACGTAGTGGCTAAGAAGCCTGTGGAGGTGCACCTCTCCTATGTCTGGGGCAATTCCTCACCATATGATGAGTATCACCACACTCAAAACAACTCCTTAAAGGACGCGACGACTGAGACTGGCTCGAGCCTGGCCTGCTTTACTGGCCGCTAATAGCACCCCGAGTAGGAGGCACACTATATACTGGCGGTGCATAATAAGGCTCCTGAGGCCTGGGAGGAGCTGTGATCACGCTCAACTATGTCTTGTAGAAGACTAAACGGGCTTTGCAAATATAATCCTGGGGTATTATGCCCAGAGTCGATC
>MDKJ01021675.1:0-30205 GCA_005239525.1 Nicotiana knightiana
TTTGTTTGCCATTACTACTCACGTTGCTGCCAATATTCTTTCTTGGTTTTGTGCTCTTGTTAGTTGAAGAAGAAGTAGATGATTTGATGATATTCATCGTTATTGATTCAATTCTGGATCCGCCTCGTGTTGACAGATGGAGAAAACAGAGATTTTCTGACCAGAGACAGAGATATAGATTCTCTTGATTTAGTACTGAATACTGATGATTAGGATTGAGGATGTTTTTTTCTTGACCGAACAGTGGTTGTTTCATGTGAGTATTTATAATGTGATGGTCAAAAAAGGATGTCATTATTTTAAACCATTATGTACTTAGTAGAAATCTGTTAATCATGAATAATGATTATCTCAAGTGAGGTTGCAGATTTTAGGACTTACTGATGTTAATCATGTTGTGGGCTCAAAATCAAGTTATTTTGTGCTCTAGGTTTATGTTAGATTCACCAATGATGCAAAATTTATTTATATAATCAATTGAATTAAAAGTTAATAGAAAGTTCACATTATGGATCACGATCTAGCAACATAGAAATAGAGAGCGTAACTTGTCCTAATCGGTCAAATTATAAGATCGTTTGGAACGAGGGATAAGGGATAATTAATTTCGGGATTAAATTTGCGATGCGTTTATCTCACGTTTGGTAGAGATAAAATCGTGATATAACTAATACCGAGATTAGTTATCCCGGGATTGTAGGGCTCGTTTGGTATGAGCGATAATTAATCAGGGGATTAAATTTGAGATGAGTTTATCTCATGTTTAGTTGAGATAAAATCGTGGTTATCCGGGGATTGAATTTTTTTTAATCCCTATGGGAGAGTGGGATAACTAATCTCGAGATAATTGATCATGGGATAACTTGTTTCCCGACGAAACGACCCCGGATAACTAATCCTCGAATAGTTATACCATAATTTTATCCCAACCAAACATGAGACAAACTCATCTCAAATTTAATCCTGAAATTAATTATTCCTTATCCTTGTATTATTTTTATCCCTATGACCCTATGGGTTGGTGGGATAATAATCCCAGAATAATTAATATCAATTCAATAAATAAATAACACATATTTTTACGTACATTATTATCACTAAACTATATAAACTCTAGTTCCACTTCAGAAGTTGAAATAGTTTTACTCCATTTGTCTCAATTTTGTCCTTAGATTTGAAGTTCAAGTTTTGGACTCAAACAGATCTTGGAAATCTAGATAATGTAAATCGAATATATGAATTATAATAATTTTACATTTTCAAATTGTTAAAGGTACCACCAATGCATGCGATTAAATGCTAAAAAAAATTTTTTAATCAAATATCTCAAGTTAATGTCTTGAAAATAAAATTTCTCTCGAGTAGGAAGCGCTAACATCCTTTTTATAATTATAATAATAATAATAATACAATATTTTTTGGGCAATAAAATACAATTAAGTTGGCAGTCCTAAATCCAAATGGGTTCCACAAACTTTGCCCAAGTATTCATTTGATCATCATGTTTATTACTCATATATATCATACCCCTATACTAAGAACCATGATTGTATAATACATCCACATCATTATAATCATGTGCATTCTCGTGTTCTAATGCCATGCCAACAAATAATTGCCATTCACCTAGCACCGCCACTCCCAAGAAAATATATATATTATTTAGAAGGAAAGTTTGAAAATATATTATGTAATCAATGAGAAGTTTCTTTAATAATCCAAACTTTTCTTAATTCACTGCATACATACTAAACAAAATTAAGAATTAATCTTGTCAGATAATTTTCATTCTATAATACCACGGGTGGCAATTTGAGCTCAAATTTATTTGATTCGTCCAACCCGTTGTAATTGACCCGTTCATTTGTTGAATTCAACCCATCTTGACCCAACTCATTTCAACACATTTAAAGCTGAGCTGATTTTTATCCCCAATTTGATCCATGAATAACTTTGCTAAAATATCTTAAAACTAATTCTTTTTTTGTTTGTTTGATATGTTATATATGACCATAACAAAATAAAAAATGTCTTATTTGATAGTTAAACAATTCATAAGAAAATAATACACATTAATTAAAGCTTAGTAAGAGTTGGGCGGATTGCGCTATGACCCAAATTTTAGCCTAGCTTGAGGGATTAGTTACCTCATATAGCAAAGGTTGATACCTTATTCATTTTAAATAAATACCCTTTTAAAAAATTATATTTCATAGCTACCTTTTGATTTTTTATAGCCAAATATCTATTTATAGTTATCTCCTACCCTTAAGCCATAAAATAAGTTTTGTATTATTTTTCTCTCTCCCCTCAAATTCTAATAACCACTAAACCTAGAGGCTTAGGCTTAGAGTTTCTCTCCAATACAGTAGAAGACGGCGGAAGAATCAGCGGCGGTTTCTATCCAAACCTGAGCAGCACCAGCGGCGGCTCCGACAACGGCAAAATCAACGGCGTTCCGATCGAGCAATCGACAGCTTTTAACTCGGGTGCAAAGGAGAGGATTATTAAGATGGTAGAGATGCCGGTGGACCCGATAGAGCCACTGAAGTTCAAACACAAAAGGGTTCCCAAGGCCTCTAGTTCTCCATCTGTGCCTGTTATGCATTCTCCTCCTCCTCCTGTTACAGTGAAGGACCAACAGGATTGGAAGTTACGATCGAGTTAGTCCAACCTGAAATCCTTCGTTACAAAGCTTTCGAACCAATTCTCCTCTTAGGCCGCCACAGATTCGCCGGAGTGGACAAAGACGACGGAGTAGGGGGACTGAGCAACTTGAATTTTCTGTTAATATATTTCAATGTATTTCAATATATCTCGTTGTATTTTCATGTATTTCATTGTATTCATTATCTTTTTTTTCATTGTATTTCAATGTATCTCGTTGTATTATATGTATTTCATTGTATTCATTGTCTTTTTTTCATTGTATTTCAATGTATACCGCTGTATTCTATGTATTTCATTATATTCAATGTCTCGCTATATTCCATGAATGTATTCATATTTTTTTTAAACTAATATAATTTATGTATTCAGATCTATGATATAATTTCTCTGAAATATTTTTAGGATATTTTTCGGTTTGAGAAGGAAATACAAAATTTGTCTGTTATAATTGAGTTTGTTGAGTTATATTAAGAGTCTATTATGTTAATTGATTCACCTTCCGTTTAAAAACAGTGTAATCCCTTGTTTCACGTCGTAAATACAATCGAATACAATAATCTGCCCAGCTGTAATCCCATATTTCACGCCATGAATACAGTCGAATACACTCGAATACAAAATCTGTCTAGCTGTAATCCCCTGTTTCACGCCTAGAATGCTATTGTATTCATGAATACAGTAGCTTAAATACATCAAATACACTCTAAAAAATCTGAAAACATAGCTATAGGAAGTAATATAGTAAATGATAGCTACAACTAGCTAATAACCACTAAACAATAGTGATTTGTGAAAAATTTTCTAACTTGAGACAACTCATCTCAGCCCAAGTTACTTTTGGGCGGATCATATAACTCGTCCATTTATTGACTCATCCCATTTTAACCCGTCCAAAATCAATCCAACCTGCCCACTTGAAACCTATATGTGCAACCAATGAAGTTATGGTACAATATTTGCAAAGTAATTGGAAAAATAACAGGTAGTGTTCTTCAGGTTTCAGTTTTTACGACACTATTTTATAATAAGTCGTTCGAAAAAGAGTGACACATTTTTGTAGAGAAATTTTGATGGCCATACAAACGATATAACATATTTATGCTGAGTCAAAACATTGTCTTATTTCCTTAAATTTTATGCCAAGTTAAATTATATCACATAAATTGAAACATATGGAATAATTACTTGTAACAGTATAACAAGCCTTTAAGTAAATCGAAATAATTTTATAGCCTGTTTTATTTTTTTATTTTTTTTTATGTACCTTTAGGTGTATATATCCAAAGAGTAGCTTACTCATTGTCATACTTTTCAATTAAAAACATATGAAGATTTTACAAAACAAATTCTAATCCTTTCTTTTTCTTTTCTGATTTTCAAAGATACGGTCAACTAACTTAACTAACAATTGAGCCATGTTGGAATAACATGCACAAGAGATTAATATATACTTTGTCCACATGAAGCACAAATCAAGCAACCTATCAAGAACATGATTAACTTATAATATGGCCACATAAAATGAAATTTGAACATAAATTTTCTATATTTATAATTAAGAATCTTGGGTCTACATTAACTACTAAAATAACAGGAATTAGGGATAGATAAATTTTACCAAACAAAAAAAATCCGTTGCTAATCCTAATTACCGAAGGATTAGCAACAAATTTTCAAAAAATTTTGTTAGCTACTAAAAATTTAGCGACGAAGTTCAGAGCTAATTTTCATTCTTTTTGTGTGTGATTAAAGATAAGCGACTCCATTAATCATTCATTTAATACTTTGATTTGTGTGTGACATGTGAATGTGATATAGCTCTTATTAGTAAACTTGACCAGATACTATTAATCATACAAAGTTCTTGAAAACCAAGACCCACTCACTCCATAGAATAAACAAGGGTCAAGGAATCCATCTCTAAAATAATCAATTAAAACCCTTTTTATAAAAAAAAACTAATTAGATATGATAAATTCCAAGATAGCTAAATGCAACTCATGATTGCTAAATAAAAGTGTATACACTTCAGCATCATTTGGAATATAGAGCTTGATGAGCATACAATAATTGAGCTCATTGGCTTAAATCTATTATACTTCTATTTTCTATAGCTTTTAAGAGAGAACAATCCGGATTCTTTTTGTTAATTATCTAGTATTTAGTATTTACTGGTTCAACTAATTTGAACTGAATTAAGGGTGTATTAGTATAACGAAAAATATTTTTCAATAAAATATTTTCTTGAATCTTACTCATTTTCTGGTATTTGGTACGAAAAGGAAAATAACTTCTCAAGAGTATTCATAAATAATTTAGATACAATAAACATGAAGCCATAACTTTCGAACCAACAACATTCCTAACCCATAAATTTGATAAACTTCTGAACCGCTAAGCTTCCGAACCTGTAAACTCTATAATTTCTAAACCTGCAAACTTTCAAACACATAAACCTTTGAACTCATAACTTTGGAATTCGTAAAATTTTGAACCTGTAAACTGAAAAACCGAAAAAACCAGCACTAAAAATATTTTTTTTAAAATTGTCGCGGGGTGAGGCAGGGGTGGGGTGGGGGCAGTAACAGAAAAGAAAAAAACTGAAACCTGAAGAATTTTTTTTTTTTTTTTGGAGAGGGGGTTGGGGTTGGGGTTAGATGTAAGAGTAGGTGGAGTTTTTGAAAAATATTTTCCTAACTTCTTCTAAGAAAGTCCTTTTCCTCCAATTTCAAGAAAATGTGATATCTAGAAAAATATTTTTCAAACTATTTTGCGCAACCAAACAACGATAAATGGAAAAATATTTTCCGAAAAATATTTTCCACCGTACCAAACACACCCTAAGACAACTGAAGTATTGATATTTCTATTTTTTAAGTGGAGTCAAGAATGCATATGAACAAATCATAACAAGGGCTAAAATATAGAAAATTGCAAGTGAATCGGCAAACTAAGAGCCCGTTTGGTCAAATTGTCAAAAATTGCTTATTTTGAAAGTGCTTTTATTTAAAAGTATTTTTGCAAAATAGGTGTTTGGCTAATTCATCTGAGTAATGCTCTTTGCAAGCTTATTGTGTTTGGCCAATCTTTTCAAAAGTACTTTTAAGTATTAAATTATGAATAAGGACAGTAAATATTCAGTTTGCAATTAGTATTATCTAAAACAGGGAAATAAATTTAAATATTGATTATAAAAGAAATTCAATTAAAATATAAAATGTAAAATAAAATATAAACTAAAAATTACAATGAATATTAAAATATAGTTATTCCAAAGCAATAACATTGAGTATTTGATATTACTTATTGTTTACATGATAATTTAAATATATCAAATACATTATTCAATAGAAATTTATTCTCAGGAATAGAAAAAAGAGAATAAAAATATGATTATAACGAAAAAGAGAAGAAAGCCACAGTAGAAATAATAACGAAAGCCAAAAGAAAAATAATTTTTTTTAAAATTTTTATGAGGGATGATTTGAAAAATGTAAATTTATTATAAAGTTATTTTTGTCTTGAATAAATTAATTTTCTGCTTCTATTTTTGCTTCTTGGAAGAAGCTAAAATTTGTAGCTTCTCCTCAAACACAAAAAATTCACGGCTTAAAAGCACTTTTTCATCTTGACCAAACACATTATAATTTTCAAAAAGTATGTTTTTGACCAAAAATCTGTTTGAGTAATTTAACACTCTTCTCATATATATATGAACGTAATACTAATTTTAGCCATGTCCCACGAATTCAATGTTGAGAAAATTCATCATATTACGATTACTTTATACGTACTTATTTTCAATCTGTTGCGACTCTCCTTACACTACTCTTCCGTTTTTATAGTGTCGGGTCTTTGTATGCGATCTAAATCAAGTACGCCCGATTTGATGGAGTTAAGGAGTCGCTCCGAGTCCGAGTTCAGAATGGACCAGGCAAGCCCAGTAGATCAAGCTCGAGCTTGATGACATAGTACAAGGCTCGAAAGTCGAAGTGTACAATGAATACCGAGGTCGAGTATACCTACCTCGAGATAATACCGTTAGGGGATTATAACAGAATAAGCGAGATTCCCGCAATGACACAAATATCAAGGCGTGAATTCCAGAACGAATTCGTACTAGGCGGTTAGACAGCTGTACAATTAGATTCCTTACTAGAAATGAAAATGTACCTTATTTAGGACTCTCGTATTATATAAAGGGGAGCTCATTCATTTGTAAATATCATCAATCATTGGCAAAGAATATACACTCTTACTTTTTCGCTCATCTCTCATCAGAATTGTTCCTTACCTTATTGCCCTTTGTTTATTGTTCATATTTGTAACGACTCGGTCGGTCGTTTTAAGAACTTGAACCCCGATCCCCTATTTATCGCTTCTCCCATGTCTATTTATGTTATTGGAACTTGTCGGAGCATTGAGTGATGAAATCCGGGGTGATTTTGGACACATAGTCCATAAATGTGGAATTTAGCTTTAGAAATCTGGCCGTAGCTAGAGCTGTGTGAAGACGGATCCGGAATGGAATTCTGTCAACTCCGTTAGCTTCGTTGGGTGATTTCGGGGTTAGGAGCGGGCTCGGAATGTATTTTCGAGGTCGGTTGTGGATTTAGGCTTGAATTGGCGAAAGTTGGAATTTCGGCGATTTCGGCCGATAGGTGAGATTTTGATATCGAACTCAGAATGGATTTCCGAAAGTGACAGCAGGTCCGTAACGTCGTTTATGACCTGTGTGCAAAATTTGAGGTCATTTGGATGAGTTTAGACGTGTTTCGGCGCCGGATGTGAATTCTAGAAACTTCCTAAGTTCTTAGGCTTGAATCTATGCATAATTGATGATTTTGATGTTATGAGATGTGTTTTTAAGGCTCGGCCAAGTTTGAACAAGGTACTAGGGTCAGTTGGTAGGTTTGGTTGAGGTCCCGGGGGCCTCGGGGTAGTTTCGGATGCCCAACGGGTGAGTTTTGTAAAATTGAGAACAGCTGAACCATTCTGGTTCTGGTGTCTCGCACCTGCGATGGTATTTTCACAGGTACGGACACGCAGGTGCGAAGGGGGAGCCACAGGTGCGACCCCAGGCCATTAAAGGAATTTCCGCACCTGCGATGGTATTTACGCAGGTGCGGGCGCGCATGTGCGAAAGGGGTGCCGCAGCTGCGACCCAAGGCCACTTAATGAATTTCCGCACCTGCGATTGGGTTTCCGTAAGTGCGGCACCGCAGGTGCGATCCCAGTGTCGCATGTGCGAAATGTCTGGGCATTTTATACCGAAAATCTGAGAGTTTGAATTTCATAATTCCAAAATCGATTGTGAGCTCGGAACTTGGCGATTTTCAGTGAGATTTGAAGAGGAGGATCATAGGTAACGTTTTCTAACTTTAATCCCTTTATATATCATTAATATCTATTATTTTCCTTAATCTAATCAAGGAAATTGGATGAAAAACCATGGAAATGGGATGAAATCTTCCCAAGTAGAAATATGAGGATTTTGGGAGATTTAGACGTCGGATTCTGTTGATTCTTGTTCGAGTGGGTTTATGAGCGAATAGGTGTTTGGGAAATATAAATTTTACCCGATTCCGAGACATGGGTCCGGGGGCACTTTTTCGGCGAATTTCCTAATTTCGTGTATTAGCTTATAAATAATTAGTTATTTTGTTCCCTTTAAGTGATATTTACACCATGCAATCGATTTGAATAGATTTGGGCCACCCGAAGTCAGATACTTGTGGCAAGGGCTTGGTATTGAGTTGATTACCGCAGTCCAGGTAAGTGGCTTGCCTAATTATGTGTTGGGGACTTCCCTTTAGGCATTTTTATACTGATTTTGTTGTGTGGACGCCGTGTACGTGAGGTGACGAGTGCTTGCACGGGTCATTGTTGCTAAAATCATAATTTTACTCCCATAAAATTGCTCATTTTCATTCATATATTACTGTTTCCTATCTTAATTGAGTAGATAGCCTAGGAGTAAGCATGCCTACCTGTTCTGACTTGATTTTCCTCTTATTCATTACTAGTCACATCATGCTTAGGTAGTTTTACTCTATCCTTATCTGTTGTTTTCCCCAGATTGTTTCCTTAAGCCATAATTGACATACTTCTGCCTTGCATATTTAAATTAGGACTACGGACCGAGATCCGGGAGCTTTCCCCCTGTACTGTATTTCATATTTAAATTGGGACTATGGACCGAGATTTGAGAGCTTTCCCACTGTACTGAAATGCATATTTAAATTGGGACTACAGACAGAGATCCGGAAGCTTTCCCCCTGTACTGCATAACATATTTAAATTAGGACTACAAACTGAGATCCGGGAACTTTCCCCGTGTACTGCATGACACATTTACTGTTGAGATATATGTTGTGCTGAGTCGAGGGCTCTCTTTCTGTATTTAACTCTTTCTGTCTTCATTAATCATGTTTATCATTGCTTATTTGTATTTCACTATTTTAAATTATATATATTGACTTGTTTTTACAAACTCAGTAGGGCCTCAACCTGACCTCGTCACTACTTGACTGGGATTAGACTTGGCACTTACGGAGTACCGAATGCGAAGTACTCACGCCCTTTCCTGCACATATTTTCCCCATGTGCAGATCCAGGTACCAGCACCCAGTATCGTGGCTAGGAGTCGTTCTAGCAGCAACTAGGAGACCGCGAGGTAATTCTGCCGCGTCCGCAGAATCCCACGAGTCCCCTTCTACTATAGTATAGGCATAGAAGACTTGTATATTTTTCCACGGTTTCATTGTATAGAGCTACATTTAGTACAGAGCTTGTGACTATGGTGATATTCTGGGTTTTGGGAAGTAAATGTATATGCTGAGTAGTTACGTTATGTCTACTTGAGTTCTTTTTCTGGCTTTATTTTATTGATTCTGTCATGTTCCGCAAATTTTAGGCTTACCTGGTCGTAGAGACTAGGTGCCGTCACGATATCTTTTGGAGGGTAAAACTGGGTCGTGACAAGTTGGTATTAGCGTCTAGGTTCATTGGAGTCACAAGTCACAAGCTGTTTTACTAGAGTCTCACAGATCGGTGCGGAGACGTCCATACCTATCTTCGAGAGGCTATGTAACTGTTAAGAACAATCAAATCCTTTGGAATTCCTTATCGTGCTAGTTGTTGTCATCAAATTCTTAAACTCTATTCTATTCTTGCTTGCAGATGGTTCGTACCTGTACCGGACGTACTGATGAACAGGCACCCGAGCCCCCAGTTAGAGCCACCAGAGGCAGGGGCTGGGGCAGGGGTCGAGCACGCGGTGCAGCCCGAGCACGCGGTGCAGCCCGAGCACTGGCTAGAGCATATGCAGAGGATCCCCCAGCAACTACAGTTAGAGGGGAACATGAGGTCCTTACTGTTACTCCAGACCTCCAGGAGACATTGGCCCAGTTCTTGAGTGCCTTTAGTACTGTCTGAAGCGGGTCTACTCCTGATAGCTCCAGCTACATCCCAGGCCGGAGGAGGGACACAGACTCCCCCGTCCCGTACTTCTGAGCAGAGAGTTCATATTGGGCAGGTCCCAGAGTATATTCCTATGCCCCCAGCAGCTCCAACTCATCATGAGACTAGGATGGCTGTTCCTGAGGCAGAGCAGCTCCGACTTGAGAGGAACAAGAAGTACCACCGCCTGAGTTCAGCGGACTAGATTCAGATGATGCCCTGGATTTTCTTGAGGGGTGTCATCTCATTCTCCGCACTATGGGTATTGTGGAGACGAGTGGGATTTCTTTCACTGCTTTCCAGCCGAGGGGAGCAGCTTATCAGTGGTGGCGTGATTTTGAGCTTAGTAGCCCGAACGAGGCAGCTTCACTTACTTGGGCTCAATTTTCCGAGATGTTCTTACTTGAGTTTGTCCCTCAGAGCTTCAGGGATGCTTGGCGTGCGGAGTTTGAGCAGCTACGCCAGGGTGCCATGACTGTGTCAGAGTATGCAGTCTGTTTCAGCGATTTGGCTCGCCATGCACCAGCTTTGGTTGTCACTGTTAGAGAGAGGGTTTGGCGCTTTATTGAGGGACTCCACCCCAACATTCAGACCAACATTACCAGAGAGCTGGAGACCGATATTATTTACCAGCAGGCCGTGAGTATTGCCTGGAGGATTGAAACTATGTTAGCCCGGGACAGGGAGGAGAGATAGGCCAAGAGGTCTCGAGAGACTGGTCATTTTTTAGGAGCCCGTGCACCAGCAGCACGCTATGGTAGGGGTTTTGTGATTCGCCCTCTTCATTCAGCTCTCCCAGCAGCCAGCGGTATTCCAGATCTTCCTAGACCTCAGGAGCCTTATTATGCACCACCAGTATCTCAGGTGCCTCCTGCTTGAGGTGCTATCATTGGCCAGCCCAGCAGGACAGTTCTGAGTCAGTAGCGGCCGCCACGTCCTCCGAGGGGTTTCTTTGAGTGTGGGGATCCTCATCATATGATCAGAGATTGCCCCATAGTGAGAAGGGGCGCACCACCTCAGACTTATCAAGGTGCACCCCCTCAGATTTATCAGGCTCCACGTCTTCCATCAGGCCCTCCAGCAATTCTTCCAGCCCCAGCTGCTACCCCACCACCTCAGGCAGCTCGAGGTGGAGGTCGGGGAGGTCGAGGTCGCCCTAGAGGGGGAGGCCAGGCCAGGTACTATGCTCTTCTGGCCCAGTCCGAGGCCATTGCTTCAGATTCAGCCGTTTGTCATAGGGATGCATCGGTATTATTTGACCCAGGCTCTACATATTCATATGTGTCTTCCTATTTTGCTTCACATCTGGGGATAGCCCGGGACTCTTTGAGTTCCCCTGTTTATGTTTCTACTCCGGTGGGAGATTCTCTTGTTGTGGACCGCGTATATCGGTCATGTTTGATTACTATCAGTGGTTTTGAGACCAGAGCTGATTTGCTACTACTCAGTATGGTAGATTTCGTTGTTATGTTGGGTGTGGAATGTTTGTCTCCCTATTATGCTATTCTTGATTGTCACTCCAAGACCGTGACGCTGGCTATGCCAGGATCTCCGAGGTTAGAATGGAGAGGTTCCTTGGAGTATACTCCCCGCCGAATCATTTATTTTCTTAAGGCTCAGCGGATGGTTGGAAAGGGGTGTGATGCATATTTGGATTATGTGAGAGATGTTAGTACTGAGACCCCTAAAGTTGAGTCAGTGCCAGTTGTCAGGGACTATTCTGATGTATTTCCAGCTGAACTTTCGGGTATGCCACCCGATAGAGACATTGATTTCGGCATTGACTTAGTACCGGGCACCCAACCCATTTCCATTCCTCCTTATCGCATGGCTCCTCCTGAGTTGAAGGAGCAATTACAGGAGTTGCTTGAGAAGGGATTCATCAGGCCCAATGTATCACCTTGGGGCGCTCCGGTATTATTTGTGAAGAAAAAGGATGGCTCGATGCGTATGTGTATTGACTACCGGCAGTTGAATAAGGTGACAGTGAAGAACATGTACCCATTGCCTCGCATTGATGATCTATTTGACCAGTTACAGGGTGCTAGGGTGTTCTCCAAGATTGATCTACGTTCTGGTTATCATCAGTTGAATATTCGGAAACTGGATATCCCGAAGACTGCCTTCAGGACCAAATATGGCCACTATGAGTTCCTTGTTATGTCATTTGGGATGACCAATGCCCCAGCAGCCTTCATGCACCTGATTCACAACATATTTCGGCCTTATCTTGATATTTTCGTCATTGTGTTCATTGATGAAATTCTGGTATATTCTAGGTCCCAGGAGGACCATGAGCAGCACTTGAGGACCGTGCTTCAGACATTGAGGGAGAAGAAGTTGTATGCCAAGTTTTCTAAGTGTGAATTTTGGCTTGATTCTGTGGCATTCCTAGGCCACGTGGTGTCTTCGGATGGGATCAAGGTAGATCCGAAGAAGATGGAGGTGGTACAGAGTTGGCCCAGACCGTCCTCAGCCACTGAGATCCGCAGTTTCCTCGGTTTGGCTGGGTATTATCGCCGTTTTGTGGAGGGATTTTCATCATCTCAGCGCCTATGACCATATTGACCCAGAAAGGTGCATCTTTTATATGGACTGAGGAGTGTGAGGAGAGCTTTCAGAAGCTCAAGACAGCCCTGACTACAGTTCCTGTGTTGGTTTTGCCTACCGGTTTCGGATCCTATATAGTTTATTGTGATGCTTCGAGGATTGTCTTGGGAGCGGTGTTGATGTAGTACGGTAGGGTGATTGCCTATGCGTCCATACAGTTGAAGGTCCATGAGAAAAACTACCATGTTCATGATCTCGAGTTGGCAGCGATTGTTCACGCCCTGAAGGTATGACGTCCTTATTTATATGGTGTTCCCTGTGAGATATTCACAGATCACCGGAGTTTGCAGCACATATTTAGGCAGAATGATCTAAATTTGCGCCAGCATAGGTGGTTGGAGGGTTTAAAGGACTATGACATCACTATACTATACCACCCGGGGAAGACCAATGTGGTGGCTGATGCCTTGAGTCGCCGGGCGGAGAGTTTGGGGAGTTTGGCATACCTTCATGCAGCTGAGATGCCTCTAGCCTTAGATGTTCAGTCTTTAGCCAGTCAGTTCGTGAGATTGGATCTTTCTGATCCTTGCCGGGTATTAGCTTGTGTGGTTGCTCGATCTTCCCTTCATGATCGTATCAGAGAGCGCCAACATAATGATCCCCACATTTTGGTTCTTCAGTATAGAGTCTGACGGGGTGATTCCCGAGATGTGACCATAGGAGATGACAGGGTGATGAGGATGTAGGGCCGTATCTGTGTGACCAATGTGGGTGGCCTTTGGGAGTTGATTCTTGAGGAGGCCCATAGTTAGTGGTATTACATTCATCCGGGTACCACGAAGATGTTCCAGGACCTGAGATAGCACTATTGGTGGCGAAGAATGAAGAAGGATATAGTGGAGTTTGTAGCCAAGTGTCTCAACTGTCAGCAAGTCAAATGTGAGCATCAGAGACCTGGAGGGTTACTTCAGCAGATTGAGCTTCCAGAGTGAAAGTGGGAGCGGTTCACCATGGACTTTGTGGTTGGACTTCCTCGGACTTTGAGGAAGCATGATGCTATTTGGGTAATTGTGGATCGGCCGACCAAATCAGCCTATTTCCTTCCAGTACTGACTACATATTCATCGGAGGGGTTGGTTGAGATTTATATCAGAGAGATTGTTCACCTCCACGGTATTCCAGTATCTATCATTTCAGATAGAGGTACTCAGTTCACTTCATGGTTCTGGAGAGCCGTTCAGCAGGAGTTAGGCACCAGGGTAGAGTTGAGCACAACTTTTCACCCTCAGACGAATGGGCAGTCCGAGCGCACAATTAAGATTCTCGAGGATATGCTCCGTGCATGTGTGATGGATTTTGGAGGGTCATGGGATCGATACTTGCCTCTTGCAGAGTTTGCTTATAACAACAACTACCAGTCCAGCATTCAGATGGCGTCGTATGAGGCTTTGTATGATAGGCAGTGCAGGTCTCCTGTGGGATGGTTTGAGCCGGGCGAGGCCCGATTGTTGGGTACAGACTTGGTTCAGGATGCCCTGGACAAGGTGAAGGTGATTCAGGAGAGACTTCGCACAGCTCAGTCCAAGCAAAAGAGCTATGCGGACCGGAAGGTTCGTGACTTGGCATTTATGGCTGGTGATCGGGTTTTGCTTCGGGTATCTACTATGAAGGGCATCATGAGGTTTGGGAAGAAAGGCAAGTTGAGTCCGAGATTTATTGGCCCTTTTGAGGTGTTGCGACGTGTTGGGGAGGTCGTTTATGAGCTAGCCCTGCCTCCCAGCTAGCAGGGGTTCATCCGGTGTTCCACGTCTCCATGATCCGGAAATATCACGGTGACCCGACTCATGTCTTGGATTTCGGCTCAGTCCAATTGGACAAGGATCTATCTTATGTTGAAGAGCCTGTGGCTATATTGGACAGGCAGGTCAGAAAGCTCAGGTCAAAGGATATTGCATCAGTAAAGGTTCAGTGGAGGGGTCAACCAGTCGAGGAGGCGACTTGGGAGACTGAGCAGGATATGCGGAGTCAGTACCCTCATCTTTTCCCAGCTCTAGGTATGTTTCTATACTCGTTCAAGGACGAATGATTTTCTTAAGAGGGGGAGGATGTAACGACCCGGTCGATCGTTTTAAGAATTTGCGTCTCGATCCCCTATTTACCGCTTCTCCCATGTCTATTTATGTTATTGGAACTTGTCAGAGCGTTGAGTGATGAAATCCGGGGTGATTTTGGACACATAGTCCATAAATGTGGAATTTAGCTTTAGAAATCTGGTTGTATCTAGAGCTATGTGAAGATGGATTCGGAATGGAATTCCGTTGACTCCTTTAGCTCTGTTGGGTGATTTCGGGGTTAGGAGCGTGCTCAGAATGTGTTTTCGAGGTCGGTTGTGGATTTAGGCTTGAATTGGCGAAAGTTGGAATTTTAGCGATTTCGGCCGATAAGTGAGATTTTGATATCGGACTCGGAATAGATTTATGAAAGTGACAGTAGGTCCGTAACGTTGTTTATGACCTGTGTGCAAAATTTGAGGTCATTCGGATGAGTTTAGACGTGTTTCAGACTCAGATGTGAATTCTAGAAATTTCCTAAGTTCTTAGGCTTGAATCTATGCATAATTGATGATTTTTATGTTATGAGATGTCTTTTTAAGGCTCGACCAAGTTTGAACAAGATACTAGGGTCAATTGGTAGGTTTGGTTGAGGTCCCGGAGTCCTCGGGGTTGTTTCAGATACCCAACGGGTGAGTTTTGTGAAATTGAGAACAACTGAACCATTATGGTTCTGGTGTCTCGTAACTGCGATGGTATTTCCGCAGGTGCGGACACGCAGGTGCTAAGGGGGAACCGCAGGTGCGACCCCAGGCCATTAAAGGTATTTTCGCACCTGCGATGGTATTTCCGCAGGTGCGAAAGGGGTGCCGCAGGTGCGACCCAAGGCCACTTAATGAATTTTTGCACCTGCGATTGGGTTTCCGCAGGTGCGGCACCGTAGGTACGATCCCAGTGTCGCAGGTGAGAAATGTCTGGGCAGTTTTACCAAAAATCCGTGGGTTTGAATTTCATAATTCCAAAATCAATTGTGAGCTCGGAACTTGGCGATTTTCAGTGGGATTTGAAGAGGAGGATCATAGGTAACGTTTTCTAACTTTAATCCCTTTATATATCATTAATATCTATCATTTTCCTTAATCTAATCAAGGAAATTGGATGAAAAACCATGGAAATGGGATGAAATCTTCCCAAGTAGAAATCTGAGGATTTAGGGAGATTTAGACGTCGAATTCTGTTGATTCTTGTTCGAGTGGGTTAATGAGCGAATGGGTGTTCGGGAAATATAAATTTTACTCGATTCCGAGACGTGGGCCCAGGGGGATTTTTTGGGCGAATTTCCTAATTTCGCGTATTAGCTTATAAATAATTAGCTCTTTTGTTCCCTTGAAGTGATATTTACACCATGCAATTGATTTGAATAGATTTTGGCCACCCGGATTCAGATACTCGTGGCAAGGGCTTGGTATTGAGTTGATTACCGCAGTCCAAATAAGTGGCTTGCCTAATTCTGTGTTGGGGACTTTCCCTTAGGCATTTTTATACTGTTTTTGTTGTGTGGACGCCGTGTACGCGAGGTGACGAGTGCTTACACGGGTCATTGTTGCTAAAATCATATTTTTACTCCCATGAAATCGCTCATTTTCATTCATATATTATTGTTTCCCTATCTTAATTGAGTAGATAGACTAGGAGTAAGCATGCCTACCTGTTCTGACTTGATTTTCCTCTTATTCGTTACTAGTCACATCATGCCTAGGTAGTTTTACTCTATCCTTATCTGTTGTTTTCCCTGGATTGTTTATTTAAGCCATAATTGACATACTTCTGCCTTGCATATTTAAATTGGGACTACGGACCGAGATCCGGGAGCTTTCCCCCTGTACTGTATTTCATATTTAAATTGGGACTACAGATCAACATCCGAGAGCTTTCCCCCTGTACTGAAATGCATATTTAAATTGGGACTACGGACAGAGATCCAGGAGCTTTCCCCCTGTACTGCATAGCATATTTAAATTGGGACTACAGACTGAGATCCGGGAGCTTTCCCCGTGTGCTGCATTGCGCATTTACTATTGAGATATATGATGTGCTGAGCCGAGGGCTCTCTTTCTGTATTTAAATCTTTCCATCTTTGTTAATCATGTTTATCATTGCTTATCTGTATTTCACTATTTTAAATTATATATATTGACTTGTTTTTACAAACTCAGTAGGGCCTCAACCTGACCTCGTCACTACTTGACTGGGGTTAGGCTTGGCACTTACGGAGTACCGAATGCGGAGTACTCACGTCCTTTCCTGCACATGTTTAAAGGGGTGGGCATTCGGTACTTCGGTTCGGTATTTAAGAATTTCGGTTCGGTATTTCGGTATTCGGTTTATCAATTGTGTATACCAAATACCGTACCAAAATATTTCGGTACGGTTCGGTATTTCTTATTTTGGTTCGGTACGTTTCGGTTCGGTTTCAGTTTAAACCAAATCTATGTTATAAAGCTTTTGTCTATTCAAATCTGCAGCTTTTCGGGTTGAAAAGATATAAAGACAACACCAAAAATAGATTGCAGATAACAAATATGTAAAAAAAAGAGGGCAAAAAGTACGAAACAAAATCATTATTTTGTTAATTATATATCTGTAAAATATATAATTGCTACAGAGTACAGAGAGATGCAAGTTTGAAGCAAAATAATCTTTTCTCATGTTACACGTAACACAAGCATAATCGTGTCTCGTAGACTCGCACTCTTACTCCAAAGATAGAGAAGCACAATATAATTTCCTAAAGAAATATGGTACTATGCAACCAATATTTTGGTAATCTTTCCAAATCGACCTTTCCGAGACTTCCTTTTTATTTTTAAATTCCTGTTACATAGGAGATTTGGAGATGAAAAGGAACAAGGACTTTAATGGATTCCATCTCTTTGTATCAGATTTTCGTCAGTATCATTAGACTGTAGAAACTTGAATCCGATGTTTTCTCATTTTGTCAAGTTTTAACAGATCGTGAGATTGAAAATATAAAGAGAAATGTGAAAGCCAAAGTGAGAATCATGAATTACAAATCGAAGTATGGACAATTGATAGCAATAGAATTTAAAAACAAAGAGCTTCATGCCTAGTGGATCGCTTAAAAAAAAATCGTAAAAAAAAATAAAAAAAAATAAAAAATCGGTATTTCGGTAAATACCGAAATATCAAAAATCCAATACCGTATACCGAACCGAAATACCGAAATACCAAAATTTCTGTACCGAATTAGACCGAAATACCGAAATACCGAAAACCGAAAACTGAAATACCGAATTAATTCGGTTCGGTTCGGAATTCGGTTTTTCGAATTTTATGCCCACCCCAGTAATTTCCCCATGTGCAGATCCAGGTACCAGCACCCAGTATCGTGGCTAGGAGTCGTTCTAGCAGCAACCAGGAGACCGCGAGGTAATTCTGCCGCGTCCGCAGAATCCCACGAGTCCCCTTCTACTATAGTATAGGCATAGAAGACTTGTATATTTTTCCACGGTTTCATTGTATAGAGCTACATTTAGTACATAGCTTGTGACTATGATGATATTCTGGGTTTTGGGAAGTAAATGTATATGCTGAGTAGTTACGTTATGTTTACTTGAGTTCTTTTTCTGGCTTTATTTTATTGATTCTGTCATGTTCCGCAAATTTTAGGCTTACCTAGTCGTAGAGACTAGGTGCCGTCACGATACCTTTCGAAGGGTAAAACTGGGTCGTGACAATATTAGTGTACCTCGAGGCCCTCACAGCTCGAGGCCGAGACTTGCTCATACACTGGTTTAATCTAGCTTGCTCACTTAACTTATATGTTCGTCTTCTTATTTATCAATTAGTATTGGACTAAATTACGCATCTTTAAGACCTCAACACAAATTTAATATTTACTCAGATTTCAGGATAAATAGTTTGGCGCCCACCGTGGGGCCTAAAGATAATAATGATTGTTTCAGTGCTGATTTTTGATAACACACATTATTTTCACACTTGTTCTTGTCAAAGGTTTCTTTATTTTCAGGTTAAAATATGTCAAACTCAAAAAGCGCACCCGTACACGGCAATGGTGGCCTTGGATTTCATGGGGAAACCGATAATGTAGCTCTCCAGGGACCGGTGTACCACCGCTTAACCCTGGGGTTATGCCGATTGCGGAACCAGTCGATGTTAGTTCGCACATTTCTTTGAATGCATACTTAGGCGCACATATCAGAGGAAGTGTACGCGGAGAGGTATGACCTGGTGGTGAAGGAACACAAGGTCTAGGAGACGGGGGAGTTAGCCTCCAGGTAATCTTTGAAATGCTACAAGCTCAGCAGGATGCTATCGCTCAGCTACAAAGTCAACAGAAAACTCCGAGTGTGGTTGAACCAGAAATCACTCGTCGTACTGAGCTGATGCCGAAAAGGTCGAACGGTAACGAATCGGGGACTGACCCTAAAATCATGAAAATGCTCGAAGAACTCACCAAAATAATCGAGTCAGGAGAAAAACGGATCGAAGATAATGACAAAAAGGTGGAGACATACAACTCCCGAGTCGATCAAATTGGGGGGGCACCTCCGATTTTAATGGGCTTGGACTCCAAAAAGTTCGTGCAAAAGCCTTTTCCCCCGAGCACGTCCCTGAAGCCTATTCCAAAAAAGTTTTGCATGCCACATATACCTAAATACAACGGGACCACCGATCCTAACGAACATATCACTATGTACACATGCGGTATAAAAGGGAATGACTTAGAAGACGATAAGATCGAGTCCATTTTGTTGAAAAAATTTGGGGAAACTTTGTCTAAGGGAGAAATGATTTGGTATCACAACTTACCACCGAACTCCATTGACTCATTTTTCATGTTAGCTGATTCTTTTGTAAAGGTGCACGTCGGGGCCATAAAAGTTGCAACGAGAAAATCAGATATTTTCAAGATAAGACAAAGAGACAACGAGATGCTGAGGGAGTTCGTGTCCCAATTCCAAATGGAGAGAATGGAGTTACCACTAGTTACGGATGATTGAGTTGTTCAAGCTTTCACACAAGGGTTGAATGAGCGAAGTTCGATAGCATCACGACCGTTGAAGTAAAATCTGGTTGAATATCCTGCTGTTACATGGGCAGACGTACATAATCGCTATTAATCAAAGATTAGGGTCGAGGATGACCAGTTGGGAGCCCCCTCGAGGTCAGTTCACCCGAACAGATTGGTGATAAAATCTTCGAGGGATATTAACAGAGAACCGAGGTCAAACAGAGAACGGTACCAGCCATATGTCGCAAATCAAAGAAATAACAGTTCGGGACGCAATTCTCCTTGGAATGATAGAAGAACTGATCGAGGGTGAAACCCTCGGGGACTTATGAGTAAGAATGGATTTTACAAGTATAGTGATCCCGCAGAAGCACCTCGATTATCGGAGTATAACTTCAGCGTTGATGCCTCGGGTATCATTTCGGCCATTGGAAGGATTAAAGACACTAGGTGGCCCAGACCTATACAAACTGACCCTTCTCAGAGAAATCCTAACTTGATGTGTAAATACCATGGAACGCATGGCTACATGATCAAAGACTGCAGACAGTTAAGAGAGGAAGTAGCTCGATGATTTAATGAAGTCCACCTTCAATAATTCCTCAGTGACAGAGCCAAAAATCACTTCAGGGAAAGAGACGCCAATAGAAATAATGAACAAGAAGAGCCTCAGATTCGTAGAAACGAATCCGAGACTACATGCCCGAAGGCACCCTTACATTCAACGACGAGGATACAGAAGGCCTCTCTCAGCCACACAACGACGCCCTGGTAATTTCTAGTTTGCTAAATAAAATTCGTGTTCTTATGGATCCAGGTAGCTCGGCAAACATAATCAGGCCGAGGGTCGTAGAGCAGCTCGGACTGCTAGATCAAATCATACCTGCATCTCGAGTCCTAAACGACTTCAACATGGCTAGTGAAACAACAAGGGGAGAGATAATCCTACCAGTGAACGTAGCCGGGACCATCCAGGACACAAAATTTCATGTCATCGAAGGTGACATGAGGTAAAATGCACTGCTCGGGAGGCCGTGGATCCATAACATGAGGGCAGTGCCATCGACCCTTCACCAAATGATGAAGTTTCCAACAATATATGGTGTGAAAACGGTTTACAGGGAGCAGCATGCGGCAAAGGAAATGTTTTCATTTCATGAGTTGACGTCGACGCCGGCACCTTCGACCTCAGAAAAATCAAACATCAAAGACAAACAGATGGATAAATAGTAATCACCGTCCCCAGCCTCGATCGAGTCAGAGGAAAAGGTAATCGAGGAAGAAAAAGAGGATTTCCTTACACCTCGAGCTTTCATCGTTCCTGAGGAATCAGATGCATCAAAATCAACGGTCGAGGAGCTGGAGCAGGTGATATTGATCGAGCATCTAGCCGAACAGAAGGTATACCTGGGAACGGGATTAACCCCTAAACTCAGGAAAAAACTCATTCAATTCCTTATCAATAACATAAATTGTTTCTCTTCGTCCCATTTAGACATGACAGGGTTCCCACCGGAGATAACAACACATCGTCTAAGTCTCGACCCGAGGTTTAAACAAGTGAAGCAAAAGAAGAGGCCCCGATCCGAGGTAAAGCATGCATTCATAAAGGACGAGGTAACTAAACTTCTCAAAATATGGTCCATTAGGGAAGTAAAATACCCCGAATGGTTGGCCAATGTGGTCGTAGTCCCTAAAAAGGAAACAAACTCAGAATGTGCGTAGATTACAAGGATTTGAACAAGGCATGCCCTAAAGACTCTTTTCCATTGCCTAACATCGATCGTATGATCGACGCCACGGCCGACCACGAGATCCTCACCTTTCTCGATGCCTATTCCAGGTACAATCAAATTCAGATGAACCTGGAGGACCAGGAAAAGACCTCATTTATCACAAAGTATGGAACATATTGTTACAATGTAATGCCCAAACAATACAGGAGCTACATACCAACGCCTAGTTAATAGAATGTTCGAGCAACAGATAGGTAAATCAATGGAAGTTTACATTGACGACATGTTAGTTAAGTCCCCACGTGCAGAGGACCATTTGAATAATTTGCAAGCAACGTTTGAGATTTTGAGAAAATACAATATGAAACTCAACCCTAAGAAATGTGCTTTCGGAGTCGGCTCAGGCAAGTTCCTGGGTTTCATGGTGTCAAATAGGGGAATCGAGATCAACCCCGACAAAATTAAAGCCATCGAAGACATCACCATCGTGTACAGTGTAAAAGCCGTACAACGGCTAACCGGGTGGATAACTGCTTTGGGCCGATTCATCTCGAGGTCGTCAGATCGGAGTCACAAGCTCTTCTATTTACTCAAAAAAATAAATGATTTCGCGTGGACCATAGAATGCCAACAAGAGTTGGAGGAATTAAAGCGATACTTATCGAACCCGACGTCTACTCCACACCCCGAAGGCGGATGAGAAGCAATGCCTATACTTCGCTATGTCCGAAGTTGCGGTAAGTGGCATACTAGTTCGAGAAGAGCAAGGTACACAATTTCATGTTTATTATGTAAGTCGAACCTTAGGAGATGCTGAAACTAGGTAGCCACACTTAGAGAAGTTAGCATTTGCATTAATAATCTCATCTAGAAAATTGAAACCATATTTCCAATGTCACCCCATATGTGTGTTAACTACTTATGCACTCCGAAATGTTTTGCACAAGCCCGAGTTGTCGAGCCGATTGGCCAAATGGGCCATCGAACTTGGCGGGTACGATATTGAATATCAACCCCGAACATCTATCAAGTCTCAAGTTCTAGCGGACTTCGTGGCTAATTTTACCCAACCCTCGTACCCGAAGTGGAGAAGGAACTTCTACTAAAATTCGGTACGTCATCTGGGGTACCTATTCACGGACGAAGCCTCGAATATGAAAAGGTCCGGGCTCGGTATAGTTTTGAAACTGCCTACGGATTGTACTGTTAGACAATCTATCAAAACTCCAGGTTGACTAACAATAAGGCCGAGTACGAGGCCATGATTGCAGGTCTCGAATTAGCTAAAAGACTGGGGGCGGAGGTCATCGAGGCTAAGTGTGACTCCCTGCTGGTGGTGAACCAAATGAACAAAAACTTCGAGGTTCAGGAAGATAGGATGCAAAGGTATTTGGACAAGTTGGAAGTATCATTGCACCACTTCAAGGTGTGGACCCTAGATCACGTGCCTCGAGAACAAAACGCTGAGGCCGATACACTTGCAAATTTGGGGTCATCAGTCGAAGAAGATGATATTGTCCTGGGAACTATTGTCCAGCTACCCAGATCCGTGGTCGAGGAAGGTCATGCCGAGATAAATTCTACAAGTTTGAATTGGGATTGGAGGAATACATATGTTGAGTATTTAAAGCACGGAAATCTCCCTTCGAACCCTAAAGAGTCGAGAGCCCTACGAGCTAAAGCAGCCCGATTCATGTTGGATGAAGACGGAACGTTGTATAGGAGGACCTTCGATGGACCATTGGCAGTGTGTTTAGGACCGAGGGGCACCGATTATGTTTTGCGAGAAATTCACGAAGGCACTTGTGGGAACCACTCCGACACTGACTCTTTGGTTCACAAAATTATTAGAGCAGAATACTACTGGAATAGCATGGATAAAGACACTAAGGAGTTTGTTCGAAAATGTGATAAATGCAAAGGTTTTCACCGATGATCCATCAGCCCGGAGAACAACTCCATTCGATCCTATCCCCGTGGCCATTCATGATATGGGGGATGGACATTGTCGGCCCTCTGCCAATGACACCAGGTAAATCTAAGTTCATTTTATTTATGAATGACTACTTTTACAAATGGCTGGAAGCATAGGCCTTCGAGAAGGTCAGAGAAAAAGAGGTCATGGACTTCATATGGGATAGATTGTGTGTCGATTCGGGATACCTGCTGAAATCTTATGCGACAACGAGAAGCAATTCATCGGCAGCAAGGTAACAAAGTTCCTCGAAGAGTACAAAATAAAGAGGATCTTATCGACACCATATCACCCAAGTGCCAACGGACATGCCGAATCCACGAACAAGACTATTATCCAAAACTTGAAGAAAAGGTTGAATGCTGCTAAGGGGAAATGGAGGGAAGTTCTGCCCGAGGTCCTTTAGTCGTACCGAATGACATAAAAATCTAGCACGGGGGAAACTCCATTCTCCTTGGTATATGGATCTGAGGCCTTAATCCCAGTCGAGGTCGGAGAACCTAGCACCAGGTTTCGGCATGCAATGGAGGATTCAAATCAGGAGGCTATGGACACTAGCCTCGAGCTATTGGATGAAAAACGAGAAGTTGCGCTTGTTTGGATGGCCGCACAAAAACAAAGAATCGAGAGATATGATAATAGAAGGTCCAACCTTCGCCACTTCAAAATCAGGGACTTAGTTCTAAAGAAAGTTACTCTCAATACCCGAGACCCGAATGAAGGGAAACTAGGCCCGAATTGGGAAGGCCCATATCAAGTTATTGGTATCATCGAAAAAGGATCTTACAAACTCGGCATAATGGACGGCAAACAATTGCCAAACAATTGGAGTGTGTCATTGCTCAAATGATATTACTATTAAGGTATGACTTTCTTTTTCCATTAGTATTCAAGACTAACTCATTGCAGATGTTCGATCGAAGATGTCGAGGGCACCCTTCACACGAAGACCTTAGGTTTTAAAGCATTCGTTGCACTCTTTTTTCCTTAGATCGGGTTTTATCCCAAATGGGTTTTTCCAAAAAGGTTTTTAACGAGGCAAAAACTATGTGCTACCTAAGGAAAACTCAACAGTATCCAAGGATTCTTTTCAATCAACCTCGAATATGGGGTATCACCCTCGGAGGCTATATTTTCGAGAAAAATACTTCACGCCAAGGAGGGCCTCTATAGGAAAACTTTATAATGGGACAAATGGTTAGAAGAACCGTGTCCATATAGATTAGCCGAGCCCCGATGGAAAAACATGAGCCCTGATGGCATAACATGTACACATGTACAAATTATTCAAAGAAGCATTATTTTTATAATTAAACACTTTGCGTCTCTAAGAAATTTTCTACCATACGAGCTCCATACTTATGATTCTATGTGGGAAACAACTCAAGAGCCAAAACACAAACACACATCGGCTACTCAGGGACTGTCATTGACAATCAACACATTCGAAGTAGCCTAAGCTCGGATTCGTAAGACCTCAAACATGCACCCCTCGACATAAAGGCCAAGGCCATCATACTCGGGGACTAACATTTCGAACAAGTTAGAGATGCTATCGAGGAACAAGTCCAAGAGACATGCCCGAAGGCTACGCCCATATTAAAGTCCACGGTCATATAAAAAGGCTACGACCAAAATAATGCAGCTCGGAGACGTCCTACTTCCGCTATAAACTAAAGGCCTTCAAATACTTCGAAAAACGGGTCAAATAAAGGCTACCCTCGGAAAAATAATCAAAGGGATTCGAAAAAATCAGCCCTCGAGAAAGCTCAAGAGGTATCAGATTACTTACACACTGACTTGTGCTAAGGCACTAAAAACAAAAGGGTTTCGATCGACACTGAACCCTCGAAAAACCCTATGGGTAAATGATGCGTGCCAAGGAATAAACATAAAAATTTTCACTAAGTCTTTTAAGCCGAAAAGGGGAAATAATAGCCATCTCTTAGAGGCCATAACGGCCCAATTTAAAAAAGCCTAAGGGCCGATACACTTAGGGTTCGAAACCTCGTTCTCACCCCATCCGAACCCAATGGTTTGATTATTCTGAGCCCAAACAAACATTTTGATTATGGCTCGAAGACCTGTCATTATTCGACACAAAGGGTCTATGCCCCGAAGGTCGAACCTTCTTCGAACTCGATCACGATAAAGAAAATATCCGAGACAGAATCTCGAAAATACAATTAAAAGAATGAAATAATTACGAGAATTTTTAAGGACGGAAATATTGAGAAAACATTCAAAGAAGTACTTTTATTTTATATATACCTAAGAAAGATATATGTACAAGAATTTGACATAAAGGAAAATACAAAAGAAGAAAGAAAAATCCTATCTACACCTCGGGGTTGGCCCCTCCTTCGGGAGCAGCTTCTTCATCAGAAGCGGTTTCTTCTTCGGGATCCTATTCATTATCGGACCCTCCTTGGTCTCCTTTACCATTTTCATCATCGGAGGAGACAGGAAATCTGGCATCGTCTTCCATCGCCTTGCTTGAGCTATCTCTTCAATGAGGTCGAAACCTCTAGCATGAATCTCTTCAAGGGTCTCCCTCAGAGATTGGCACCTGGCCAAGTCGTTGCTTCACTTTTCCCGGTCGGCAGCTTCCCTCAGCTCCATTTGAGTAGCTTCGGTGTCCCTTAAATACCCAACAACCGTTTTATCAGCCGTAATCTGCGTCTTCTTGACCTCGGCCCTGACTTCAGCAACCTCAGCCTCAGTCTTGGCAAGTTTAGCCTCGAGCTCGATGATCCTTTCGGCCTGTGCCATACCACTCTCCTTGACACCCCTGAGCTGGGTATCGACCGATGACAGTTTAGCTAATGCAACTTCTTTCTTCGCAGCAAGGCGGTCCATCTTTTCCCTCCACTGATTGCACTCAAGATTAACCTGATCGACCTCGCCTCGAAGCTACGCCATCATCTCCATTTTTTTCTGCAACTAAAACATCGAAGTGTTAGTATCCATAGTTGGTATGGGAAGACCATACTCTTTCAAAACGACAGTTACCTGCTTATCTAGCTCGGCCTCATACTCTCGAGCCTTGGCTAACTCTACCCGAAGGTCTTTAAGCTCCTCCTCCTTTTGACTACAAAGGAGCCTCAGGGCCTTCCTTTCACCCAAGGATTTATTCAGCTCGACCTCACACTGGCTCAGATCGGCCTTAAACTTTGTAAAGTCCTATACAGGAAAAAAGTTATCAATTAAGGTAAGGCGAGGAAAGGGAAATTACAACGTTAAGAATTAATGCTTACTTTTGAGAAGAGACTTTGGGCCTCTTCGAAGGTGGAAGATGCATCGATGAGGTCGGCATCATCAACCCCAGTGAAGCAATCCTGGAAAGGATCGTTCTCACCGGGGTCTCCACTCAAATCGGGCATTCTTAAGGCCCGAGATTCCCTTATGGCGTCCTCGGAGTAAGTCTGTAACAATGGAGAGTGACCCATTGTCATGGCCCCGGGCATGGTCACCCGGCGCTCTGTCCGATCATGTGAACCTCAAAATCTATCTTCTTTGGTGTACTCGTCGAAGGCCAAGGAACAACCGTAACCTCGGGTGATTCAGGGGCTTTGCCCTCATCTCTCTTCGAGCTTTCTTCACCTCGAGTCAGGACCTCTGACTCGGAGGGCTCGGCGGTCTAGATTGGTTTTCTGTTTCGAGTCACCAACGCCGAACCCTCACCCTCATATTCTTCGTCATCCATGAACTGGTGGACTGAGTCTATATCCACAGGAATGATATTCTTCCTACGTCTCCGAGCAGGGCCTGCTTTATCTTGGAGGTCTTCGGGCTTCGAAGACCTTTTTCTCTTATTGTCCTTCTTCGATTTTGGAATCGGGGACTCGATCCTATCTCCAGGAGGGGACGACCTCATTTCAGAAAAATCCCTAATGCCTACATAAATTAAAATAAAGTATGAGAAAGGAAGTGTTTCCGATAAACAAGAAAGTATCAGGATTTTACCATGATGTTTGTCTTCCCATTTACCCTTCGAAAAGTCAAGCCATTTGCGTTTGTCATACGAGGAGGTCGCAGCTAGTTTCCGGACCTAGTCTTCGAGATCGGGGATTGCATGGGGCATCCAAGCAACCGCTGCAAACAAAGGTAAGAGCGCCATGCTAAACATAGTCAAAATGCTTGTTGGGGAGACAACTCCACTTACTGCCGAAGTTCCACTTTTTTGGGAATGACATTCTCTCCTCGGGGATGATGTATCTGGTCCTCACTCGAATGAACCGGCTCATCCAGTCTCGATCTCTATCTTCGTCGTTGCTGGAAAAAAAGGACTTGATTAACCGGCGTTGGAGTTTAATCAACGCTCGAAAAAGCTGAGGCCGGTAAGGTGGATTAGATGACTAAGGGTGAACTCGAGCCCCTCGGCCTTGCTTGAGAAGTAGCGAAGCATGATCACTATTCGCTAGAAGGATGGGGTGATTTGACCGAGAGTGACTTGGTATTTTTGACAAAAATCGATCACAATTGGGTCGAGGGGACCCAACGTGAAGGGATAAGTGTAAACACTTAGAAATCCTCCACATAAGTGGTGATGCTCTCCTTGCGGGTGAGGATCTATACCACGACCCCATCCCCCCAACCACAATCCTTTGTCATCGCATCGAGGTGTTTCTCCGTTATCGAACAGATTTACCTCGAAGCATGTTCATATCGACCAGGAACATCAGGGGAATTTTCAACGGTGAAGTCTTTCATTAAAGTGCAAGCATCGGGAACGATCTCGTGAAGGGCGGCGCCTTGTCGCCGGTCGGACGGGAAGAGGAGGAGGAAGTTCCCTTTTTTTGAGGAACGGTTTTTGAAGTTTTCGCCATTAGTTCTGGTTGAAAGAAACAGAAAGAGATGGTGTTTGATAATTTTTGGCACTAAGAGGGCGGAGAAGCTAGTGGCAAAGGAGAAGGAGATGAAGAGAAGAGAAGATGAGAGGAGTTGCAAAGAGGAAGTAAAGTTCTTAATGAGATGAGAAACCCTGTATTTATAGGAGAGCGGCAATGTTTCGGCGGTGTTAGTGGCAGACCACCACTAGCACGCATATAATGTTTTGGGGAAGTGTACCGACGAGACGTTTCAATCACCTCGAATGCTTACATCATGGGGATGATTTCATTATCAGGGACTTCAGAAATTTGAGGCTCAAATCGTTTCTTATCATTCTATTCTAAGAAACGCGGGGACTATCTATATACGGTCAAAATCAGGTATGCCTGATTTTATGGGTTCGAGGTGTCGCTCCGAGTCCGATTTCAGAATAGACTAGGCAAGCCCAGTAGATCGAGCTCGAGCCTGATAAAAGAGTACAAGGCTCGAAGGCCGAAGTGCACAATGAATACTGATGCGAGGCTAGAATTCATAGTTTAACATGTTATATGCCTTACATTTTATGTGCGTTAATGATAAAAATACACTTTTTATGTGCATAATAGAGTCTATTTCATGTGTAGGTGAATTGGAGATGGAAACCGAGCTAAATGGATGCAAAATACATCGAAAATATGCTCAGGAGGCGAGGAGGAGTGCACCTGGCGTTAGAGTCCAAAAGCCAGCCCATGCCAGGCGTTAGGGTCCAAACTCTAGCCCTAGCCTGGCGTTAGCCAGGCGTTAGGGTCCAAACGCCAACCCTAGCCTGGCGTTATCCAGGCGTTAGCCTCATAACGCCAGGCCCCTGTTTCGGTCAATTCCGAGTTTTGACAAGTTTAAGTATTTTCCGGTTGAAATAAAAGTCTCCTACACGTTTAGGGTTTGTCCTAAACTTATAAATAGACCCCCAAAACACAACTTAGAGGAGATTCGATGAGAGGAAGCCATTGAAGAGAAGGAAAACATCGATTTGTACAGATTTTCTTCATTACTTTGTAGTTTAATTATGCAAGTTATTTTAGATTTTATTCTTATGAACTTGTTTAGCTAACTTCTTTAATCTAGGGTTTTGGTAGAACCCGTTGGAGGATGAACTTATTGTGTTATTAATAGAGTTCCGATGGGTTGATTAATCTCTATTTGTTCAACTACGTTCTTGTTGTAGTTAATTGAATGGCCATCAATTAGCTGTGCCTATTTATTATGTATCTACTTGAGAGAGAGTGCATATTTAGGTAGTTGTTTGAACAACATCACTCCCGGAGTATAGATGAAAGTCATAACCGAGGGTTTAGAGGTTGGATTAGAGATAACGATACCTCGGGTGCAATCTAAAGTGAACTGTAATGCAATCTAGCTAGCGTAACTTGAGAGAGTGCGTCTAGTAAATTATCATAATTACTTGAGAGAGATTTATGGTAGATAGAGTGTTCATGATTGATAGAGACAACTAATCAAGCTATATGAAGTATCCGAGAAGTAAATTCACCGACGAGGGAAACCATAACCTTAGATCTTTATTACAATTGTTTACACCTTAGCGTAGTTAATCTTTAGTTTTAATATTTAGTTTTAGTATTTTAAATAACATCAAGTGACAGTTGAGTAATCTAACAACTTGCTTGATACGTAAATTCCCTGTGGGATCGACTCTGGGCATAATGCCCCGGATTATATTTGCAACTCCCGCTTAGTCTTTTATTAGACATAGTTTAGCGTGATCAAATTTTAGCGTCGTTGCCTGGGAATTAACGGTATTATCAAGTGTAGATGTAGGTGTACATATTTCTAGGTTTTAGGTTTGATTTTTTTTTATTATTTGATTTTTATTTTC
>ML429336.1:0-65890 GCA_005239525.1 Nicotiana knightiana
AATTGTTTCACTTAGACTCACAGTTAAATAATTCTAACTTCTTCAATCTAAAAACTTAATTCAAGTAGCTTCTTAAGTATTTAACTGAAAATAAAATCTGGTTAAGACAATTAGTTTGAGGTTAATGGACTAAAACAGATTCATTTAACCTAAGTTAAGAGAATTTAGTTGACTAACCTCCATTGAGTTTAATTAAATTGATGATTAAATAACTTAAATATAGATAAGTAGTATGAAAGCCAACTCTAGGCATGTAATCANCTCTAGATTAGATAAATATTAGAAAATCAGATGCTTAGGGATAGAAGGGTAATTTCAAGGGTTGAAATGTTCTGGAAGGTACAGTTGTCCCAAAAGGATAGGGTTGACAGCTGTACATGTACCCTTTTCAGCTCATTTAGGATAGGGAATATGCTGAGCATATCCTATCCCAACTATCCCTATATATACACACACTCTTTATCACTAGAGGGAGGATTTTTTCAGACCCTTCTTTGAACCTTTTTGACTGAAAAATACAAACTTTGACTAACTAAAAGACTTGAAGAAAAAACAGAAATAAAAAGGATTTGCAGTAGGAGGGGAAACAATCTGAATTTAAGTTGGCTTATAGCTGTGGTTTTCTTTCCTAAAGGATTTGGTTCTGTTTGCTGTCTTGGTTCAATCATTTGGTATTCTTGCTGAACTGTTCTTTCTGGAAGTGTTCTTTCAAACATTCATACCCAAGATTTCTGGGTGTATTCTTGTTAGACTGTTTGGTTTTCTTTGGGGTTGCTGTTTGTTGCTGCTGGGTTCCTCTTCCCTTTTGCTGATTTCTATCTGCCTGACCTTTATTTGGTCAGGACTTTCTGTTGTTATCTTACTCTTAAAGGTATGTAAAACTGAGTTTTTCTTTATATATGAAATATGAAGATCTGAAATTTGTTGTCTTTCCCCCATGAATCTGCATTTTTATTTGCTTAGACTTATTTCTGTATAAACTTGTGTGCATATATGTGAAGTAACACATTATGTTTTGTTTAGGTTCTAATCTCTGAATTTTACATAAGGCTGTTTCATCTTAAAACTGCTTGTTTTAGGTCTGTGCAATCAATGTTTATGTTGTAAAATAGCATCAAAGGGTAATGAACTTAACCTCTCATAGTTAAGTTCATCTTACAAAGATGCTGAAATACTGGTTTATCCTAGGTTTTAGATATCTAGATATTGTTATGAAACAGCACTAGGGTAGATGAATTTGACCCTCTATAATGGTCAAATTCACCCCATATCAGGTGCTTAAACAATAGTTTAGTTGCTGAAAGTCACCCTCTTAAGGGTATAAAATAGGTGATCGAAAAGGGCTTTGGAATAAGGAATCTGGACTCTTTAAATGTCCAGATTCATTCTCTAAAAATGCCTAAATTATCAAAGTACCTTTATAGTTTGGAATTGTGTTAGCATCAGCACTAGGGTAGATGAATTTAATTTGTTGATAATCAAACTCACCCCATGATAAGTGCATAAATGTTAGTAGGTTGGCTGAAGTTTACCCTTCAAAAGGGGTGTAAAGTATGTAGTTGAGAAGGTCATTAGAGTGAGAATCTGAACCCTTGGATGGTCAGATTCATCCTCTAAAAATGCCTAGATAAGCAAAGTTCCTATAGAGTTTAGAATTATGTTAGTTTTAGCACTTGGGTAGATGGATTTGACTCTTTAATAGTCAAATTCACCCCTAGGTAGTGCCTAAACAGTAGCCTAGGGTGCTGAAAATTACCCTTTACGGATATAAAGTGGATAATCAAAGGCTCCTTAGAGGAAAGAATCTGAATCCTTTATTATGATCAGATTTATCCTCTTAAAATGCCTACATAACCAAGTCAAGGAATTAATATGGACTGAAGGTCCAAAGTATGAAAATGACATTCCGGAGTTGAGTTGATCCTTTTATGATCATATTAACTAAGAGAGTGCATAAATAATTCTGCCAGATAGTATGGTTTAAACACACGCAATATCAGGATTAAAACTGACCTCTTCATGGTCAGTTTGGTTTTGGTGGTTGCACAACACCTAAATTATATTGGGGTGTTCTACAGATTACAAAGAGAAGGCTCAAACGTAAGGCCTCAAGAGAGTTTCGAGTCAGCAAATTAGTTAGAATCTTATCTTTCTAGTTTCTTTCATTCTGGAAAGGGTATAGGGGCAGTCAAGTTATAATTCCCCTGTATTTCTTTAGCTTTTCATTGTAATGTAATATAAGACTGGACTATACGTTTAATTTCAGTCTTATTCATGTTCCTGAAATTTCGAGTTTACATTTTTTTTTTTCTGTTTTGCAAGGATATTAGACAAAAAGAACGTATGTAAAATCTGTATGAACACCCCGTTTGGATTTTTGGAAAAATAGTTATTCCAAATTCAACAGAGTTTCAACATGAATAGAATCAGTAGCTTATCTTCAGTTTGGCTTGTGTCTCATAAATTTGCAAAAAATCAATGTATACATATGTGTGAACTTTAAACCTTTAGATGCGTGAGATTAGGTTGTTTAGAATTGATAAGAATTACTGTTTCAAAATTAATAAAACCGCATGTGGCATGATCTTTGAAATCATGAAATTCTGAAAAAAAGTAAAGTGGTTTCATCTTGCCCATTCGTGTCAGAATTAACAAGTAACCTGTTTAGATATCTGAATTTCATAAGTTATATATCTGAACGAACAAGGGACATTCTGATTCCCATATTTGCCACTGTTGGCTAAAAACACATTCTTTTCAGAACTAGTAGTCCTATCACAAGGAGAGTTGACTTAGGATGGCCTAATGTGATAAAATGGGGCTAGATGAGGCCATAGCCCATAAGATGTTCTCTTAGAGCAATGAATATTGTTTTAGGAGATTTTCTAGGTAGAATGAATACCTTTAGTTCGAAATTTTGATTAAAAAAAAATCAAATATTATACCAAAGCTACCTAACCAACACTCGGGAGCGACAACTCATGTCCCCGTCTTCAACTTCAAATTATAATAAAAATCACATGTTGTAATTACGGGTGCATTTCATGTGGCGTAATTATAATGTGTCTAAAAATGACAAGTGCACACCATCGTGACTTGTTTTCAAGATAAGTCCATAAATATTAAAAGCGGCTAAAAAGTGAAAAAAAAGAGGCTAAAAGCACAATAGGCAAAAAATACGTAAATAATCAGATAATTTAGGCCAAATAATAATAGTTAAGCAACTGTGCTAGAACCACGGAATTCGGGAGCGCCTAACACCTTCTCCCGGGTAAACAGAATTCCTTACTCGGATTTCTGGTCGCAGACATTTTAAACAGAGTCAAAATTTCCTCGGTTTGGGATTTCAATAAATAAATGGTGTCCCGGAACACCGTAAAAATCCGGGTGGCGACTCTGAAACTAATAAATAAATCCCAAATCCGCATAATGTCACTTAAATTGGAAAAAACTCCCATATCCCAACTCTTGTCGGAAAAAGGAGGTGTGACAGTGGTTTTTTTTTTTTCAGTTGAACTTTTTATTCGGGTCGGGTTAGTCCGAAAAATGGGTAGATATGGGCGGGTCTTTCTAATAGATTAAATGTTTTAATTTCGACCAATAAAAGTTGTCATGTGAAATTTAAATAATAATTATTTTTAATTCATCATTGACCTAACGGTCAAAGGGCATATGTGGACCAAAAAGATGGATGGAGGGGTATTTTTAGCCCGATAGGTGGATGTGAGGTATTTTTAAACCTTTTCCAATACTATAGGGGCATTTCTAACCATTTTCCGTAATTAGAAATGTATCATATTAGGGTTTTCCCCTCCTATATAAAGGGGACCCCAATCATTTGTAAAGAAACATTATTCACCGCAATAGATCATTCTATCCTGCTTTTCTCGTTTACTGTGCTCAATAATTGTTCTTCAGCTTTATTGCTCTTAATTTATTATTCATACTTTATTGCTCTTAACTCACCTCGAGATTCCCGAGGCTATCGAGCTCGAGGTCCCTATTCCTTTGACAACACTAGTTTGGTTCATCATTTCTTCTCATTTACACTTAATATTACTTGTTTATTCACTACTATTGGAATAGATCACGTATCTTTAAAACCACAAATCAAATTTAATTGTTACTTGCATTTTTCAAGGTAAACAATGCACCCATAATGAAACAACGAGGAGCATTAATCTGCAAGCTAGTTAAGAATGAAAATGGCTCCAATATGTTGTATACTTGTATTTCAACAATTCTATAGTTTCAAAAGTATACAAACTTGTATACATTCAAAAACTCTGAAGTCTCTGCTTGTGGCTTTGAAGTATTATGTTTCAACAACAATTCTATGGTGTACAAAATTATACAACCTGTCAAATTTCAGGAAACTCAGCACAAGTAGAAAAGAAAAGCCCAAAGCCGTCACAAACTTATTACTCTCATGACTCTGATTCCCAGAAAACTGAGCAGATTCAGCAATCAAATATGTCAACAATGATAACTATGAAACAATAGTAATGAAGTCGATATTAGTAGTTTGTGATTTCACAATATTTTTCAGAGAAAAGTTATGGCAGTCACGGAATGGAAGATGTTCCTCCCATATGTGAAATATCTTGAAACAACCTATATACAACTTACAAGCAAAAGTGAACATATCAAAAACAAAACGATGGGTTGTAATAACGGCCTTCTTGGAAATAAGATCATATCAATAATGTACTTTTTCGGGTCAATCCATGTTTTCAATTGGCAGGGACAGAGGACTATTTAGAAGCGTCTGTGCTTCCTTCCGCAATGTCAATGCCCTTAACAGCAGCTGTCAATGACGATGATGTATTACACCTCCCACCCCTTTCCTCAAGATCTCCAATCTCATCATCAGATACTTCTTCAAGAGAGGAGCCCGTTCGACGCAGTTCATTGATTTTCCTATATTCGTCATAGTGTGCTCGCCTGTGCTCCCTAAAGCTCTTGCTCCTTTCTGAACCAGAATCTATTTGTAGCAGAAAATAAATAAAATTAAAGAGCAGAGAATAGTTGGTTGTGAGTAGAGTGGACAAACATACTAGCACAATTAAAGTCAAAGCTGCAACCCGACCCACTCCCTCTATAGATCCAAATAAAATAAGAGAAAAATTACCAAAAGCCACTGATCCAAAAGAACTGAAAGTGCAAGCAGTTGATAACAAAAAATAACTAGGCAAGAAAGCAGCAGCAACTGATAACAAAACATTATAGCATAATGTTTTGCCGCCAAAAACCATAGGCAATGGGAAAACACACAAAAAGAGTATCAAAAAGATGGCTTTTGACAATTTTATTTTTAGATGAACATACTATAGTTGCAGAAGAGTATCTAATAGAAAGTTCTGTGTAATGAGAAAAGAAATCTGAACCACATTATTGAAACATAAAGGACAGATAAAACTAGACCTTCATCATCTTGGTCCATGATATCAGCCTCATCCTCAGAAGATGACCAGCCAGACTGTCTGGAATTATTTCCACTGGAAGAAGCCATGTCACTCAATCCACTGGATACGACTTCTGAGTGTATTGCATCACCATTGGCCTCCTCAAAACTATCCCACGGAGAAGATAGAGATCCTACAGTATTATTGTAGTCAGAAAAAAATTGGAAAAGTAAAAAGAGCAAAAATTATAGTTCTAGTACTGGTATATTAACATGATTTTCACATTTAACATGTTCTTTCCACACGTTTTAATATAACCCTATTTGACATTAAAATACTAACTTTCAAATCAAACCAATAGCAAAGAATGCCAGACTGATTTGAGAAAATAGCAAAAACTTATTATAATTTATTTGTATGTGAAATAAACTAGACACGAGTAAAAACCTCATGCTTACATAGTTACCTTTATGATATCCTTTAAAAAGAAAATCCATATGAGTCAAGAGAAAAAAAGCACATAATGTCCCATAAAATGCCGAATTCAGTTAATAACATGAAGAGAAAAGCAAGGCATAATGTGGATTGGGCTTATAAAGAGCACGTCTAGAGGGATGATTTTAAAGCTTATGAAGAGGCGCACATCTCAACACTAACATGTGGTCAAGACCACAACATCCATATATATATTTATGTGTGTATGTATAAGGTCACATGCGTATCAAATTTTCCCTTCAATCAAGTGTTATTAATGTAATTGAGAATTCAAAGGTGAAAAAACACTTCCTAGAAGATAAATGCTTAAGTCAAATACAGCTTGTTTCTAATTGTTCAAATACCCTGTTCGAAATTTTGAAGATCTCAGTTTACATAATATAATTGGACGTCTTAGACCAATAACATAATATATCATCAAGCATTTAATGCCTCATACTTTTAAAGAATATCCCAGAGGTTCCAAGTGCCTATAACGTAAGTAGTGATAAGTTCCAACATACCACAATTTAAAAAAGTGTAGAAGGTTGAGCATCAAATGAGAAGCTTCTAATGCAATAGAAATATTAGAAGGATAACAAATCAACTTCAGCATTTGGAGTTAAAGAAATACTTATAAACTAACTCTAATCAGACACTACAAAAATCAAATCCAAAACCAAGACAAATTCCAGATCATCAATATAAATGAGACTCATTCAAAAGGGTTAAGCCACCAAGCAAAGAAGCTCTTATGATGTCTGTAATACTACTTCAAGATCATCCCTCGGTAGAATCTGATAATTGAGCGCAAGTAAGAAAGGTTAGTAACAACAAATTAACTACGTCTCATCTATTTAATTACAACAACAACAACAAACCCAGTGCAATCCCACACGTCGGGCCTGGGGAGGGTAATGTGTACGCAGACCTTACCCCTACCTATTTAATTGTCATGTAACAAATTGGAATTTGCAACACATCACCATCAAATTTGCTATGTTGATGCATAACAAGAAGGTTCTATTCTAAGACTAGGCATGAGGAAACTAATGGAAATTGCATGAACATACCATCGTCATCATCGGTCATGCGGTGATATGGTGTCTTTGGTTCAGTTATTTTCTGCCTCACTGGTTTATTTGCCTCAATTTCTCCCAAATTTGCCTCATCCCATTGTACACGTGCCCCCCTGCACACCAGTGAAAAAATTTCTGAAGCACTTAGATCACATCAACAATACTAATTGCACAAGCAAAACTCAGATAGGTTCAGCTTCTTCTAAAAAGAGTAGGTCAAACAATTAGACCCCATTTTCCTTACCTTTTTACGAAGATTTCTTTGAACTTTTTATATAAGGAGAATACAATAAAATTCTTCGAGCTAGAGAGAATATTATAGAAAAACCTACTCCTTCAAATTTCCAGATATAAAGGTAGGTCAAGGCAATTAACTTTTTCTTTGGAAGCTTTTCTATTACTAGGGGAGCGGGAGCGGGAGCGGGGGAACGGGGCAGCGAAAAGGGCACAGTGAGAATTGAACCATCACCTGGAAAGAAATAATGATCCACCTGGACTTAAGTCGTCCTTTTAAGGACCGCAGCATTTCCAGGTGAAACTTGCTAAGAAAATATAATCTACCCTCCTAGTAAAACATACATTTTGGTATTTGAGTGCTGAACAGCACATTAAGTCAACAGTAGGCTACTTATAAAAACATCATATTCCAACAGAATTTCCTTTCTTAATCTTGTCCATGAAACAAACATTAGCAACTGAATTTGACCATAAGTAACATCAGGATCTAACTAAAATATAATTTATAGAGAATGAAGGCAGTACATTTTCCCTAGTATGATCAAATCTCGTTCAGTTGTTGTAGTCTAAACCGATTATCCTGAAAAAAGAAACATACAGATAATATAAGCAAGCCAAAAGAGAAAAAAGACTGAATAGATTTGATGAGTATATAAAGGATGTGTCAGGTATGCAGAGATTCTCAATGAAATCATTTTCATCGCGGAAATATTTTTACCCACCAAATGAGGAAGTCAATGGTTACTTATACCACTAGTTTTAACCAACACTTAGATATTATCATCAACTATCAGAATATCAGTAAAACAATATTCTTAAACTCTAGAATGCAACTTGTACAATTACTTTCAGACCTAAGTCCTAACCAAATCATTGAAAAATGATCCAGATTCTTAATGAAAAACATTTTCCACCAAAAAAGAACACTTTTCTTCATGTCAAGCACACCTAAGCATATGAATATCCCATATTTGCCCGTATTCAGATAAATGATTAGTAATCCTAAAAGGCGGATTTATACACCAGAACTTTCCAGTTATTACAAACTGAGAACAGTGGAAGATCTGGAAAAATTCAGAAGGTTCAACTGTGCCCATTAGTATCAGCTCAACACATTTATAATAACAATATATTACGCTTATTTTGCACCATTTTGACTTTAAATCCTGGATTTTCCTAGAATGCATATTAAGCCACAAAATTACAATCTGTAGAGAAACCTGTAGAGAAAAAGAGATGAACCTAGAACTGGGAATTGGCAGATCGCAATGTTGGGGGAAAGTTGACTGGTCCTGGTCGTCGTTCAATCCACTTTCGACAAAATGAACTCCGCCGTCATATATTGAAAAATTAGCGGTGTTTGGGTCTGAATTTGGAAACCTTCATATATCGAACTACAGTTTGTTGTCAACCGTAAAGGGATTGGACTAGAAAAGATTTGGGCTTGTTTGAACTTTGAAATCCATAGACCAAATGCCCAAAAATGACAAAATTGTCCCTTATTCTTTAGAGTAGGTTTCAAATCAGTCCTTCAAATATATTCTTAAGCAACTTCAGTCCTTTACGTTTATCAAAAGTAACACTTTTGATTTTCGTCAAACAACAACATACCCAGTATAATCCCACAAGTGGGGTCTAAGGAAGATGACTGTATGGAAACCTTATCCCTACATTGTGTGAGGTAGAGAGACTAATTTTGATAGACCCTCGGCTCAAGAAAAGTATTTTTGAAATAGGTTTGAAAAATACAAGAGTAAATAAAGTTAAGACGAAAATACTGAAGAAAAAAAGTATTGATAAAAAAAATAGTAAAGATAACCAAAGTAAAAGAGATAACAACAATAGTAAAATTAAAGGACAACAACAACAATAATAATAGTAATAATACTGATGAGGCGAAGGGGGAGCTGAATCGCGTTCTCCCGCAAAAAAGAGAGAAATTGCTCGACTACCTACTAAAATTTTACCCTAATTTTTGGCTTCGATGCCCTCTTATATAGGATTATATCCTCGGTGAGCTGAAGATACGTCATGTCCTGTCTAATTATCTCTCCCCAATTCTTCCTCGGTCTATCTCTACCTTTCTTTAGACCTATCACTGTCAATCTCCCCCACTTTTTCAGTGTGGCATATATTCTCCTCATCTTAACATGTCCTAATCATCTTAGCCTCGCTTCCCGCATCTTGCCCAGTATATATTCATTCCTAATCTTATCTTTCCTAGTATGCCATGCATCCGTCTAAGCATCATCATTTCCACTATTTCATCTTCTGAACGTATGAATTTTTGACGGCCAACACTCTGTCCTATGTAACATATTGGTTTAACAACCATTCTATAGCACTTGCCTTTAAGTCTTTGTGGCACATTCTTATCACATAAAACATCATATATGAGTCTTCACTTTACTTACTCCGCTTCAATACGAAGTGTGACATAATTATCGATCTCCTCATTTCCTTAGATTATTTTCGTCAAAGTATGTTAAATATTTATTAAATTGTTAAACTATTACTTATGTATTAAGGGAAAACTGGTGTTACTTATCTCCTTCAATTATTGATATTGATCAACTTATCCATAGGATAGTACAGGAAAGTTGAAAGAAACATACACAAAGAAAAAATGTGTTCGTGGTACCCAGTGCCTTATAATATTGTATGTGTTTGTCTATTTGACAAACTCTTCCAAAGTAATTACCATCACAAATCTCGTCTCAACATCAACTCTTTTTTTTTCCACTTCAACATGCACTTTTCTTTCTACTGGTCTTTGGTACGCGCTTTGCACGTGTATCCTATATCAATGAGTATGTAATCTTAAAAAATTTCGTCTCCATTATTTCTCATATTTTATTTTTTTCTTAATTATTTTTCTTTATTTGTTTATTATACTTAGCTATGTTATTATTCTAATTTTTCTATAAAATTATACATTGTAATTTTAAAAAGATTAAGTCATCCACAAACTTGACTTATAATGAGCGATGTCATTAAAGTTGAACTTTATTATTGGATCAGGTTATATGCAAACTTAACTACGTTAAAATGATAGATTACTTTTTTAATATTTAAATTATATTCTCATTTTCCAACCTTTTTTTTGTGATTCCATGTAGTAGCTCATATTATTTATTTTATTTTCTTCATTTAGCATAATTACGCTATTATTCTAGTTTTGAAACTACTTGTCCTAACATTAAAAATAATGAATCATTCATAAACTTAACATATAATGAGTGATGTCATCAAAGTAGAATCATTGTTGAATGAGGTTATAGACTTATTGTAGTAAATTTTATTGGTATTAAATCCGTAAAATAATTTGGACTATGTTTTAAATTCATGAAGTTATTTCAAATAAATTTATTGGGCTAATATAATTAAATTAGTTATATAAGTCCAATATATATGGATTAAATAAATAAGTCTTAATCCATTGGGCTAGCCCATTTAGTTGGGCTAAATTGATGAGCCCACTTTATTAGGCCCAATATATCATCTTCCTAGAGGACCAGTTTGGTGACACGTGTCAAATGACATGGCATGCCACGTCAAATGGAAGAGCCAATAGGACCATGCCACGTGTCAAAATAACAAGGCATGCCAAGTCACATTAAAAGGCTAATGAAATTGTGCCATGTATACAAGTGACATGTTCTGGCCAATCAAATGCGGCCATGTCACACTTCAATTTGATTGGTCGGAAAGAGTTTATTCTTATCACAACTCCTTCCTTCCACAACTATAAATAGGGGTCTTCATAACTCAGAAAAGACACCAGAAGTTATAACAAGAAGCAAGAGAGAGCTCGTGGATCAAATGCCACAAATTTCTCTACAAGTTTCAAGCTTCAAGGAATCAAGTTCAAGCTCAAGAACGAAGAACAAATCAAGATTCAAGGAGTACAAGTTCAAATCAAAGTTCGCACTAGTTGAATTCAAGATCATCATTCGTGAAAATAAATATAGATTTAAGATCAAGCTCAAATGCCCTTGAATTTATTTACTATTGAAAGGAAGAATCAGAGGATTCATAGAAATTGTACACTCAAATATTTGAAATAAAATACTACGGTTGTTGCGATATTTTTCGGTCTTGATTTTACTCTCTCGGCTCAATTTATTGTCTTCAAATTCTGGCACGCCCAGTGGGACAATCTCTACCTCTCATCTCAACTTTTCAATCACCAAAGTTCAAGAACAACGAAATGGCTTCCAAGAAAATCAACCCCAGTCCAACTTCTGCCAAGGCTGCTAATTCCAGGTTCTATGCCGATGTGGAAAGCATCCTCGATGTTACCTTTGGAAGTTTTGGACTAGTTACGAGGAGCAAAGCAAGCTCGTTAGGACAACAAGCACCCCAGGTGTCGTCCGCATCAACCCCTATTTTCATATCTTCATCCTCAAAAGGAGCAGGATCTTCCACAAACGCACTCGAATAAGGAAGCGATGTTGTTGAAAAGATCAAGAAAACTCTTGCTCTGCTTGACCTCTCCGGATCCAAGCACTCTGCTGTGAAAGAAGATGATGACGCTTCAAGTGATGTATCCTCCCCATTTACACCACATAGCGTGAGCCAATCAAGGATCAATCTATGTTAAAATCCATGCTACGCACCATCGTCCACGACAATCATGCAAGCCATGGTGACAAACACTTCATCTGTGGATGAGCAGTTGGCAAACTTGACAGAAGCAATCGCTGGCTTGACTAAGTGCATGCAAAAATCAAGATGCTAGAATCGACAAGCTAACATATAGGGTGGGAATCTTGATGGAAGAAGAATCCACCCATGCACCTGGCAAACTCCCAGAAGTCCAAGAGATTGATTCTCCCCCACGACAAGCTCCATCCACTAAGGAAATTCCAGTCTCTTTGGAAGAGATGATTCCAATCAATCAACTAAAGGAGTTCATTGAAGGGACTATAAAAAACAAATATGAAGTCGCTTACAAGTCCTCCTTTACCTACGCAAAGCCGTACACTTCAAGGATCGATATGTTGAATATGCCTGCTGTCTATCAACCTCCAAAATTTCAACAGTTTGATGGCAAAGGCAATCCAGAGCAACATGTGGCGCACTTCGTTGAGACATGCAACAATGCTGGGACTTATGGAGATTACCTCGTCAAGCAGTTAGTTCGCTCATTAAAAGGAAATGCTTTTGATTGGTACATGGACCTCGAGGTTGGATCTTTTGATAGTTGGGATCAACTAGAGCAAGAATTCCTCAATCGTTTTTATAGCACGAGACGTACTGTGAGTATGATAGAACTCACAAATACTCGTCAATGGAAGAATGAACCAGTTATCGACTTTATCAATCGTTGGAGGAATACAAACCTCAACTGTAAAGACAGGCTTAGTGAAGCTTCTCGCATAGAGATGTCCATCCAAGGTATGCATTGGGTATTGCGCTACATCTTGCAAGGTATCAAGCCTAGCACATTTGAAAAACTTGCAACTCGTGCCCATGACATGGAATTGAGCATGGCCTCCGCTAGAAATGAAAGGCTGCCCATCTATGAACCTCGCAAAGGGAACGACAAGCAAGAAGTCAGAAAATGGAGCAAGTTTGTACCAAGATCTGAAAATAAAGAAGCTATGAATGTCAACACATCACCTGTGAAGTTCACGACAAAGCTGAGTAAGAAGCAAAGTATGAAATCCACTTTTTTTCAAGATAAGCCAAGTGGAAAGTTGACTCTAAACGAAATACAAGAGAAAGAGTACCCATTTCTGGATTCTGATGTGCCAACTATTTTTGAAGAACTCCTCGAGTTAAATCTCATTAAGCTTCCGGAGATGAAGCGACCAAATGAAGCTGGGAAAATTGATGACCCAAACTACTGCAAATATCATCGACTTGTTAGCCACCCTCTGGAGAAGTGCTTTGTTTTAAAGGACAAAGTTATGGACTTGGCTCGTGAAAAGAAGATCGTGCTTGAAGATGAGAAAGCAATCGCAAACCAAGTCTCTATCACATTTGGCTCATATAGTCCAAACGAAATATGTAATTTTACAGAAAGTAAAGATGAAGAATTACTGGAGAACTACAAAGTTGAAGACGGTCAGACCGAGGATGATGAAGATTGGATGTTGGTGACTCGTCGTAGGCTCCACAAAAGGAGCCCACGAAAAGGATCAACGGAACAACCAACAAGGAAGATAATGGTGAAAAGGCCTGGGAGATGGAATCCAGTTAAGCGTGTAAATAAAGCGAAAGTGGAGGTACATCACCCTCAAAAGCCACGACATCCAGTGACCTTGGAGGAGTTTTTACCAAGTTGGTTCCGCACGAAGATTTCCCATGGGAGTATTGATGCCTCTTTTTGCCATACCGATGAAGGGAAAGAAAAGAGTGATGACCTACCGTTGGCACCATCTTCGGAAAATCTTATCGAGTCCACTCCTAAAGAAGTTAATGCTTGTGAGGAAAAAGTCACGTTCACAAATGACGATATTTTTCTAGTGACACTCCTCATAACCTCCCATTGTACCTGGTTGGCTATATGCGCGATGAAAGGGTAAATCGAATTTTGGTTGATGGAGGATCCTCAGTGAACATTTTGCATATTCACACTGTGAAAGAACTTGGTATTCCTATGAACGAACTCTCTGAAAGTCGTGTAATGATCTATGGATTCAACCAAGGGGGGAAAAGAGCCATAGGCACGATCAGGTTGGGGAATTACTATTGAAGATATGCAATCAAGTGCATGGCTTCATGTGATCGATGCGAAGACTTCATACAATGTCTTGCTTGGAAGTCCTGGGATACATGAGAATAAAGTAGTTCCATCTACCTACTATCAATGTTTAAAATACTACGAGGGTGAAGTCGAGAAGAAGATAGTTGTTGATGATGAGCCATTTACCGAATCAGAGTCACACTTTGCCGATGCAAAGTTCTACTTGAAGAAACGCATTGTGAAGGAGCTAAAAGTTGATGACGACATAAAAATCAAGAATGACAAGCCCATAACTAAGAGAGCTGAGGTGACTATTAGTAAAGCCAAAGATGTTACTGAGGAGGTACATGCCAACACGATAAGTCTCATGGATATTGCGTCTTATGGAAAAAAAGTAAGTCTCGCGCTCCAATATGTCCCTAAAAGGAAGAAAGGTGAGGGTGAATCATCTAATCTCCAAGCAAACACGCGAAGGGAGTTAACTCTTTTGGTAAAACGAATTGAGGCAGTAAAGTTGTCTTGGAAGCCGTTTGCAGGGTTTGTAGCCCAAAATAGTTCGCAGAGTGTGGAACTCCCTACAAAGAGAACGGATGAAGGTTTTGACCCTAATGCTTACAAGCTATTTGCAAAGGCTGGATATAATCCCAATAAGCCGTCAAAGTTAGGAAAGCTCCCATCAGAAGCTGCAACGAGGCAACCACGTGAAGGTTTGGGATACAAGCAACTGTCACCAGTGCACATCTCAATAAGAAGGGCGAGTAGCAATTATATCACTGTACAAGATGAATCTGCCGCTTCTAATAGGCCTTCCGTCTTTGATCGACTTGGAAAATTAACTGTGAGAACTTTTGTATTTGAGAGATTGGATCTGTTAAAGAAGGGGAATAAGTTCTAGAGAAATTATCGAAATACAAGAACACCCGCTTCGCCTAAAATTTAGAAGAATCTCTAAATATTTTCAAAGTTTGGTTCCTTCCAGAATGAAGCGACAAACAAAAGTCATGGTTTCGTGTGATAAAGTACTGAAGGTGAAGCCATACACTATGGTCTACACTAAAGAACGTGATGAAGACAAAGAAAGTGTGGGTTCTTCGTATCATGTTACTGCACAAAGCGAGCATGGTGTTTTATCTCTAATGGAGGATGATGAGAAATTGGACGATATTTCACCATGTTATCACATATCATTCAATGATGGGGACCCTCAAGAAGATGAAAATTCGAAAGATGATCCCTTGGAACTTGAATAAGGGGTGAAGGCAACGGTTGATGCCTTAAAAGAAGTTAACCTTGGCACTGACGAAGAACCAAGACCAACCTACCTAAGTGTTTTACTAGAAGTTGATGAAGAAAGCACTTATATTGAGTTACTCAAGGAGTTTAGGGATGTCTTTTCTTGGAGTTGAAAATAAATGCTTGGCTTGGACCCTAAAGTGGCAGTCCATCACTTTGCGGTCAAGAATGGCGCTCGTCCTGTTAAGCAAGCTCAAAGGCATTTTAGGGCGGGCTTGGCCCTGATTGAACCGAAGTTAACAAACTCATTGTAACGACACGATCGGTTGTTTTGCATTATCGAACCCCGTTCCCCTAAATAAAACCTCCCACGGAGGCTTATTATGATTTATGACTTGCGGGACTAGTGGTCTGGGATTCGGAAGTGTTTAGGGTGCTATAGGAGCATTCGGTTCTGTTGGCCTATAAGGCCAAGTTTGACTTCGGTCAACATTTTTAGTAAACAACCTCGGAATCGAGTTTCGACAATTGCAGTAGCTTTGTATGATGATTCCGGACCTGGGCATATGTTCGGATTGGATTTCTGATGACCCGGGAGCGTTTTGGCGCCCAACATTGAATTAAGAGTTTCTTAAGTTCCTATTATGGTTTGGGACGTGTTTTTGCAATATCGAGGTCTGAACGGAATTCCGAGATTGGGAATATTTCCATTATGTCATTTATGACTTGCCTGCAAAATTTGGTGTCATCCCGAGTAGTATAGGTCGTTTCAGTGCGTTGTTAGCAAAGTTTAGAAAACTAAAGTTCCTAAGTTTGGTTCTAGGGGTTTTGAGGTATGATTTTGGATTTTTAGCATTTTTTTTGGGTGTTTCGAAGGCTCGAGCGAGTCCCTATTATGATTTGGGACTCGTTGGTATATTTGTACGGGGGCTCGGGTGGGCCCAGGTGCCTCCCGGACAATACACGAGGTGAAAAACCAGCTGAATTAGCTGCTGGTGCACCTGTTCTGGTGTGATCGTAGGTGCGGTTGCCCAGTCGCAGGTGCGAAACCGCTCCTGCGGTCCCAGCCTCGCAAGTGCGACCCCTAGTGGTCAGGCCAATTATCGCAGGTGCGGACAAAATTACCGCAGGAGCGTAGCCGCAGGTGCAGTCTCCACTCCGCATGTGCGGGCCCAGGCATCCTAGTCCATTTCCGTATGTGCGAGCTTTTGCTCGCAGGTGTGGTCCTCGAGCCGCAAATGCGGAAACGCTGTCCAGACAGCATGTTTTTATACACGGGAATTAACTCATTTCCCTTATCTTCATCTTCTTCCTTGGGGCGATTTCCACCATTTTAGTGGGGCAAACGACCTTGTCATTGAAGGTAAGTAACTTCCACTCTAATATTAGCTTCATGCATGAAATACTAGCTTAATTAACTACCTAAATTAGTGAAAATTCAAGAATGGGGTAGTAACTAGGGCTTCCGTTAATGTGAGAATTTACCCGTGAATTTGCTAAGAAATCAAGTAGAAATCGTATATTAATGATCCTTAGGCTATGGGTGAGTGTTTCCTTTCTGAATTTGCAGAATCCGAGCATGTGGGCCCGGGGTTGGATTGGTGAATTACTTCAAGAATCGGAAATTTACTAAGTGAGTAGGAGAATTTCCATGTTTTGAGCATAGATTAATGAATTTGTATAACATTTTGGCTAGTTTCGAGTCCTCGGGTGTAGAGTTCGAAGTTTCGGGCGCGTTCTTGGTCCGGGAAGTAGGTTCGACACGAGGTGAGTCTCCTTTCTAACCTCTTAAGGGGGAATTCTCCCCATAGGTAACTATAAATAATTGCATGTTCTTATTTGCGGGGGCTACGCACGCACGAAGTGACGAGAGTCCGTGCGTAGCTACTACTATGTTATGTTGGGTAGTTCTAGGACTCACGAGCATCCTTATATGTGCCTTACATGTATTCCTAAACGTATCTTGATTTTCTTATTATCCTTGATTTGGCATAAGAATATTAGGAAGTGGTGGTCCATAATATATTGCTTAGGTTCTTGCCTTAAAGAAAAATCTCTGATAATTCCCTAAAAATTGATAATTTTATGTATGTATGCGGCACCGCGTCACATGTATGATTCGTGAGCGGAATAGCCCTACTATTATGTCAACCGCGTCGCATGTTCGATTCGTGAGCGGGGTAATAGATGCATCTATGGTTCGAGCCGTTCGACCCTCGGCAGTGCACATTTATTTTCGCGACGTTTCGGCCGTACGCTTCCGGCCTATTATGTGCTGTATGATTTACTGGGAATTTGTTGTAATTATATAAACTGGTTCATGTTAATAAGGGAATTTAGTACATTATGTGCTAGTGAAATTTGACATGCAAAGGTAAATACAACTATACTTGATGATTTATCTCTTTGTGATTTCTACGACTGTTATGTCTGCCTGGTTCCTATTAAATCATGTTATTTAGAAATGTTGACCCTAGTAAGTATCACGTCTACCTCTCGTCACTACCTCTTCGAGGTTAGGCGGGATACTCACTGGGTACATATTTGTTTATGTACTTATGTTGCACTTCTGTACTTAATTATACAGGTTCTGAGGCTGGTGCATCTGGTTATCAGACCGGATCTCAAGTCTGATCTCAGTTGGATCCGGCTTCACGGTGAGCTGCTTCTCCTGACGATTCTCGGCGGCACCTTGGAGTTTTCTTTTTCTTATTTCCCGTCTATTCATTTTAGACAGTGAGATTGTATATTATGTTTTGTATATTCTGTTAGTATGCCCGTAGGACTTGTGACACTAGTTCCTGGCACACACGTAGTTGTTATTTTGATTTACGGGTTTGTATATATATGTATATTGGCTCATTATCATCATGACCGTTTTGATTAAAACTGGTTAATTATCCTCGTCAAATCACGTTTTAACTATTAAAAACTGAGTGTATTTTTAAAGTGTTTAAACTAATAAAAATGAGCCTGTAGTAAATGTTAGAGTCGGCTTGCCTGACCCCGTTGTTGGGCGCCATCACGACCTCAGTTAGGATTTTGGGTCGTGACAACATGGTATTAGAGCACTAGGTTCACGTAGGTCTCATAAGTCATGGGCAAACCTAGTAGAGTCTTGCGGATCGGTATGGAGACGCCTGTACTTATCTTCGTGAGGCTATAGGGTGTTAGGAAAACCTCTCCTTATTTTTATTCTATCATGCAGTCAATGGTTTACTAAATTTCGTTCTTCTATTATCTCACAGATGGTGAGGACGCGTACATCCAATGTTCCAGATCCGGGAAGGGCCGCTACCCCCGTTGTTCGCGGCCATGGCAGAGCCGGGGGAGGACACCAGCCCGAGCCAGGGGACGAGGGCGTCAGCTATTCCAGTTGTACCACCAGAGGACCCCACTATAGAGGACCACTTGAAAGACTTGAAAATGGTATTTGACTTGCTCTGGAGGTACCAACTTAGGATGAATCCATAAAAATGTTCCTTTGGAGTTACTTCTGGAAAGTTCCTTGGTTTCATTGTCCGACATCTAGGGATCAAAATTGATCAAGACAAAGTGGATACCATTTTGAAAATGCCTGAGCCTCGGGATATCCATAAATTAAAAATTCTGCAAGGAAAGCTAGCATACCTTAGAAGATTCATCTCGAACTTAGCTGGGAGGTGCCAACCATTTAGTCTCATCATGAAGAAAGGCGTTCCTTTCAAGTGGGACCAACTTGTGGCAATGCCTTTGAAAGTACCAAAACCTACTTGATGAAGCCTCCGATTTTAGAAGCTCCTATACCTGGAAAGCCATTGATTACTATACAATGCGGGCGCAAAAAAGGTCTGTGGGAGCACTGTTGGACCAAGAAAATATTGAGGGGAAAGAAAACTCTCTTTACTACTTGAGCAGGATGATGACACCAAATGAGTTGAATTATTCGTCAATTGAAAAGTTGTGTTTGGTGTTAGTCTTCTCAATCCAAAAGTTGAAGAACTTCTTTCATTCTCATGTTGTCCGTCTTGTTTCAAAAGCCAATCCCATCAAGTTCGTGATGTCAAAACCTGTCCTTAGTGATCGACTAGCAAGGTGGTACCTCCAGTTTCAACAATTTAAAATCGTATACATCCCTCAAAAGTCTATAAAAGGACAAGCGCTAGTGGACTTCTTAGCTGATCACCCTATACCCGATGATTGGGAGCTAACTGACGAACTACCTGATGAGGACACAATGCTCATTGATGTTCAGCCTCCATGGAAGATGTACTTTGATGGTACTGCACATCATGGAGAAGTTGGTGCTGGTGTAGTATTTGTCATTTCTTAAGGTGAAGTTCTGCCCTACTCTTTTACGTTGACGCAACTCTGCTCTAACAACGTTACTGAGTATCAAGCACTAATACTTGGGCTTGAAATGGCTGTCTAAATAAAGCGGTTGCAATTGCAAGGCTTTGGAGACTCTCAGTTAGTGGTCAATCAGTTTCTAGGTAGTTACGAGGTTAAGAAGCCTGAACTACGCCCATATCATGATTACGCTAAAAAGTTAATGGGGTGGCTCAGTGGTGTGACTATTCAGCATGTGCCAAGGAAAGAAAATAAGAAGGCTAATGCTTTAGTTACCCTAGCTTCATAATTAACCCTGCCTGATCAAGCGCAAGTTACTGTCTGCCAAAAATGGGTAGTACCGCTGCCAAATGAGGCTGAAGGTGAAGAAAATGAACTCAAGCATCTTGTCTCTGTTTCTGAAGTTGAGAAAGAAGAATGGCGACAACCCATTATTGACTACTTATGCTATGGGATAATTCAAGAAAATCCTAGGAGAAGGACTGAAATCCATCGTCGTGCAACTCGCTTCCTTTACTACAAAGATACTCTATCCAGAAGGTCGTTCGAGGGAGTACTCTTGTGATTCTTAGAGGAAGAAGAAGCACTCCAAGCTTTGCAAGAGGCACATTCTGGTGTATGTGGGTCACACCAGTCTGGACCAAAGCTCCACTTCCATATAAAAAGGATGGGATATTATTGGCCGACAATGGTAAAAGATTGCTTGGACTATGCTCGAAGATTCAAGGCAATTCCATGAAAATTTTATTCATCAACCTCGTGAAGTGTTGCACCCGACTGTTGCATCCTGGTCATTTGATGCTTGGGGATTGGATGTTGTTGGACTGCTGCTAAAGTCCTCTGGTGGGCACCTATACATCTTGGTTGCAATTGACTACTTCTCAAAATGGACTGAAGACGTTGCTCTTAAGGAGGTAAAGAATGAAAATGTTACAAGTTTTATCCGAGTAAACATTATCTATCGCTTTGGCATTCCTCGTTACATAATAATGGATAATGTCAAGTCGTTCGACAATAGGTTGATGAACAAGATTTGTGAACTCTTTGGCTTCAAGCAACGTAACTCTTCTATGTACAATGTTGCCGCCAATGGTTTAGCCGAAGCATTCAACAAGACTCTATGCAACTTGTTAAAGAAAGTCGTCTTCAAATCTAAACGCGATTGTCATGACCGTATGGAGGAAGCTCTGTGGGCATATAGGACAACTCACTGCACGCCAACACAAGCGACCCCTTATGCACTCGTTTATAGAGTTGAAGTCGTCTTGCCACTCGGGCGTCAAATACCTTCATTACGATTAGCTATTCAAGAAGGAATCACTGATGAAGAAAATTCTCGACTTCAATTATTAGAGTTAGAGGCTCTTGATGAGAAAAGGTTGGAAGCTCAATAGAGTCTTGAATGTTATAAAGCTCGATTCTCTCGCGCCTTTAATAAAAGAGTTCACCCAAGATCCTTTCAGGTAGGAGATCAAGTCCTTGCCATAAGAAGACCCATTATTACTTCCCATAAACTTGTAGGGAAGTTCACTTCAAAATGGGATGGGAAATATGTCGTACAAGAAGCTTACTCAAGTGGGGCTTACAAGCTGGTTGATGCAGATGTCATAGGAATCGGCCCGATCAATGACAAGTTTTTAAAGAAGTATTATCCTTGAAGTTGCAACGCTCCTTGACGCATGAGCCTAACTGCACGTTCATATACTCCTGGCCTGCAAGAGTATAAACTGTGTACGGTCCACAAAAAAAAAGGGTCCGCTAGGTTGAAAACCTTGANATAAAAAAAATCCACCTACACTGAACTACAGTATGACTTGATCCTCTTCACCGAGGTACGTAGGTAGATTAGAGTTTTATTCTGAGTTCAATCGCATAAGTTCAAAAGATACATAATCCCCCAATCGTTGTCCGAATGAAGTACGATGGAGTTTAATTCATTTAATCAGCACTTGAAAATCGAGCTGAGATACCATTCTTCGGTTAAACTTTGGATCCCATTTGATTTAAAGGGGGCAGCCGCTATGGTAAATTGGTATCTTCAATAAAATGATTAATATCTTTTAGGAGGCTGCCAAGCTTTCATTGAAGTCCGATAATTCGTTATGCCTTCATGTTATCCAAACCTTCAAGTTTTTTTGGCAAGCCTTCACGACGTTTAAAATTCAGGGAGACTTGAACCCAAGACATTTGGTGAGAATGAAGATCTTGAATTTAAAATTCTGGCAATTAAAAAGGTCTTGCGGTCTCGAGGTCTCCCACACCAAGATACAATAATTTGGTGAAGTCGAGCTAATTTGGAACTGTCGGCATATTAGAAACCAAAGTCAACTTCGAACTATCATATGAAACTATACTTAAGATATTAAAATTTATATCTTGGATATATTTTAGATTTTGATTTTTAGTTTCCAATAGATCAAAATAGTTTGTGATTTCGACGTTCCTACATCAAGATACAAAAGTTTTGGTGAAGTCGTGCAAATCTGAAATCATCGCCGCGTTAGAATTTAATATTGATTTCGATCTATTATCTGAAACTATCCTTAAGGCATTAAATTTTTCCTTTTGGATATGTTATATATTTGCAAGTTAAGTTTTCAAAAAATCAAACGGTTCGTGATTTTGACTTTTCTATACCAAGATATGATTTTTTTGGTGAGACTGCACAAATCTGAAATTTTCAACATGGTGGAATCTAAAGTTGGTTTCAAAAATATTATCTCGGGCTATTATGAAGGTGTTTGATTCTAAGTTTTGGATATATTCTATATATTGAAGTCTAATTTTTGAGAAATCAAATGGTTCGTTATTTGGACTCTCCCACAACAAGATATGAATCTTTTGTTACAAGCGCGTGAAGCTGAAAATTATGCAACTAAAATAAAAGTCGGACAATGTAAACCAAAAGAGAAGCTGAAATATTTAAGCCCTCGAAGTCTTCAAGTCCGTCGGTCTTCAAGTTGAAGCCTCCAAGTTGAAATCTTCAAGTCCGTCGGTCTTCAAGTTGAAGTATTCACGTTCGCCACTCTTCAAGTTGAAATATTTAATCCCTCCAAGTCTCCAAGTTGAAGTCTTCAAGTCCGTCGGTCTTCAAGTTTCAGTCTTCAAATTTGCCGGTCTTAAAGTTGAATTGTTTAAGTCCTCCAAATCTTCAAGTTGAAGTCTTCAAGTCTGTTAATTTTTCAAGCTGAATTTTAAAAGTCAACCACTCTTCGAGTTGAAGTCTGCGAAGTCCGCCAAATCTTCAAAGTTTTCCAAGTGTTCAAGTCGACGTCATCTAGTCCATGAAGTCTTTGAGTTGAAGCTTTATAACTTTCCAATCTTAAGGTGCACATATAAGTCCCTTTGCACCTTAAGTCGGCCTCTTCGTGGGTTTGTTCTTAAAAGGATCCTATAAATTTCCAATCTTAAGGTGGAAATACAAGTCCCTTTGCACCTTAAGTTGGCCTCTTCTTGGCTTTGTCCTTAAAAGGAACTATAACTTTCCAATCTTAAGGTGGGAATATGAGTCCCTTTGCACCTTAAGTTGGCATCTTCGATAGTCGAGTCATTTTGAGAGTAATCTCTCTGATAGTCGGGCCACATTGAGAGTAATCTCTCCGGTAGTCGGGCCACATTAAGAGTAATCTCTCCGATAGTCGGGTCATTTGAGAGTAATCTCTCCGGCAGTCGAGCCACATTGAGAGTAATATCTCCGATAGTCGGGTCATTTTGAGAGTAATCTCTATGTTAGTCGAGCCACATTGAGAGTAATCTCTCCGATAGTGGGGTCATTTTGAGAGTAATCTTTCCCGATAGTCGAGACACATTGAGAGTAATCTCTCCGATAGTCAAGCCACATTGAGAGTAATCTCTCCGATAGTCGGGCCATGAGAGTAATCTCTCAAATATTCGGGCAGGGATGAGTACTCATCCCCTCACACCCTAAGATTATTTTCTTCATGCATGGATCATCTCGTTAAACAAGAACACACCCTTCTTGTTTGACCTACAGAAATAAAGGGAAAAAAGGGACAAAAAATAAGAAATCACAAGAAAAGAAGAAGAAATTACCTTCGCGTCAATGCTTCCGAGTCCGCAAAACTAGACTCAATATGGCTTGCAAGTACTACAAATTTGTAATGACCCGACCGGTCGTTTTGAGCTCTAGCGCATCATTCAGCGGTTTGAAGTCTTGAGCAGCTCCATTTCAGGTATTATGACTCGTGGGCATGGTCGTAGTTGAATTTCGGAAAGTTTAGAGTCAATTTGGAAAGAAAATTTTCATTTTAGAAGCCTTAAGTTGGAGAAATTGACTCAGATTGGAATTTTGAGTAAACGACCTTCGAATCAGGATTTGAAGGTTCCAGCAGGTTCATATGATGATTTCGAATTCGGACGTATGTCCGGATCGGGCTTTGGATAACCTGGGAGCGTTTTGGCGCATGTTATGGAAGATAGCATTTTAGAAGAATTTCATAAGTTTGGGCTGTAAGGCATTTCAGTGTTATAGATATCCGTTTGGAATTCCGAGTCTGGGAATAGCTTCGTATGGTGATTTTGGAGTTGAGAGCGCGATCAGAAGTGAATTCGGATGTCTGTAGGTCATTTTGAAGTCATTTGGGTAAATATAGGAGTTTGAAGGTTTTTGAGAAATCCGACCGGAAGTGGAAATTTTGATATCGGGGTCGGAATGCGATTCCGGAAGTTGGAGCAGGTCCGCAATGTCAAATATGACTTGCGTGCAAAATTTGGGGTCAATCAGACGTGATTTGATAGGTTTCGGCATCGGATGTGGAAGTTTGAAATTCCAAGTTCTTAAAGTTTGAATTTTAGTGCGATTCGTTGTTTCAATGTTATTTGATGTGATTTGAGGCCTCGAGAAAGTTCGCATTATGTTTTGGAACAGGTTGGTGTAATTTTTGCTGGCTTGGCTGGGAGCGCAGGTGCGATGCAATTTCCGCACCTGCGAAGGTGCAGATGCGGACAATGGGGCGTAGGTGCGGGTCCATCTGGAGGAGAAGGAAGCCGCAGGTGCGGGATCTTGGGCACACCTGCGGGAGTACAGGTGCGAGATGTGGACCGCAGGTGCGGATATCGACCGGGGCAGTGTATGTTTTATAACCGAGCACTTGGCTCATTTTCTCCCATTTTCTTTTGGTGTGGGTGATTTTGAGGAGCTTCAAGAGGGGATTTTCATCAAGCATCGCAAGGTAAGTGATTCCTTCCCATTCCTAAGTTAAATATGTGATCTTTCATGGAATTAGACATGGATATTAGTAGGATTATAGGGATTTTTGGAGGAAAAACCTAGAAATTGTATTTTGGATTTCTACCACGAATTTGAGCATGGAATTTAGAGTAAATTTTATATTTGAGCTAGTAAGGCTAGGGATAGAGTTTATCTTCGAGAAATTTCGGAATCCGGGCACGTGGCCTCGAAGGCATTTTGGTCAATTCCTTTAGCGGAGATAGGAGTTTATATAATTTGGATTATTAACAAATATTAGAGTATATTTTCATTAGTTTGCCGTTATTTTTGGTTAGTTTTGGGGCGTTGTGCATCAATTGGAGTCGTCGGAAAGGCTTGGGAGCCGGTTATGGAATTTCAGAGCGAGGTAAGTATCTTTTCTAACTTTGTGAGGGGGAATTGTTCCCCATAGGTGAACTAAATGAATACATGTTATTAACTACGGGGGCAACGCGCACACGAGGTGAAGGGAGTCCGTGAGTAGCTGCTAATATGCTTATGTCCGAGTAGTCTAGGACCCACTAGCATGCCTTACTTGTTGTTCTTGTGATCTTGCTAGTAATATTAGTCTGCTAATATGATCGAAATAGTAATTGAATACCTAAGAAGCCTAGAGTTCATTTTCTCAATTATCTAGAAAGAGAATTTATTCTTCCTTGCGTAATTGTGTTCCGGCCAGATTTGTAATATTTGAAAACCTCGTCAAACGTGGTAACTGAATTCCCAGAAATAATTTATATACTATCTTCCTGTTCACCTAAAGAGAATTTTATCATTTTCTTGAGAAGTTGTTTTCTTGATAAAAATGCGGATTTATTACGTGAATATATGTACATATGAGCACCTGAGTCGCATGTATGATTCGCGAGCAGGTTAGCCTTATTATTATTATTATGTTGATCGCATCGCATGATCGATTCGCGAGCGGGGAAAATAGATGCATCTATGGTTCGAGCCGTTCGACCCTCGGCAGTGCACATTTTATTATTGTTGGTCCGCGCCGTTCGCCTCTCGGCACTTTTTTTGGCATGATAAATGCTGCGTATTTCCTGTGAATTATACATGTTTATCGGCCTAAGGAAATTCTTAATTGCCAGTGAAAAAGAAGAAGAATTGATGTGTAAAATGTGGAATAAGTCTGATATTCCTTATCCCTGATATTTATTAAATTGCCTATGATATTCATGCTTAGTGTCTCACTCAATTATGTTAAATTGGCCTCTAGCAAGTGTCAACTTCGGCCTCTGGTCACTACCTCTCTGAGGTTAGGTGGGATATTTACTGAGTACACGTTGTTTTCGTACTCATGCTACACTTGCTGTGCATTTTTATTGCACAGGTACTTTCACAGCGATGTGGCCGGCTTGGAGACTTAGGTGAGCTGCATCATCCGGAGGCGACCCGCAGCCGACAAAGTCTCCCTCATATTGTATTTATTTTCATTTTAAATTCCTTGTCCAATTTGTATTTCGGACAAGCTTTCTAGTATTTGTGAAATTCTTAAAATTTGCTCATGTACTTGTGACACCGGGTTCTGGGATGTGTTTGGGATTTATTTTATAAAAATGAAATATTAAACTATCATATTTACTTACCAAATTTTATTCAGTTATTATGTAATAAAATGAAGGTAATGATTTCAAAAATGCTAAAACAGAAAATTTAGCGTAATTATTTAATGATTGGCTTGCCTGACAGCAATGTCCAACACCATCACGACCTTATGAATTTTGGGTCGTAGTAGAATTGATGTTTAATAAATACGAGCACAAGGGTTTATATAAATTTGAGAAGCATGAGTGGTTAGTTATTTGACGATGTGGGAATTTTACAATTAGTTCCTGAGAAGGATTTGGACTTGTTATAAATGGCGTCGGCAGCACTTGGCAGTTACTGTTTGAACTTAAAAAGGATTCCAATATCTATGCAATTGCAAATTTATAGCATTAGGATTGAAAAACTTAAAAAGGATTCCAATAGTATTATGACAGTTAAACTTGGTAAAGGGAAAATGATCAGAAGTCCATTCCAATTAGGAATTCTCACGTGAATTTCAATTAGGATCTCATAGTAGGATTATTAATGCCCTAAAGCATCTTTTATGTGAATATCAATTGGATGCTTGCAAAAATAGGTAAAATAAAGATATTTTTTACCTAAATACTTCGAGCCTAGTTTTCGAAAGTTTAAAGATCTTGACGAGCCTTGAAGTAGGGGTATTTGTAGGCATATAAATTTTATTGGTATTAAATTTGTAAAATAATTTGGACTATCTTTTAAATTCATGAAGTTAGTTCAAATAAATTTATTGGGCTAATATAATTGAATTAATTATATAAGTCCGATATATATGGATTAAGTAAATAAGTTTTAATCCATTGGGTTAGTCCATTTAGTTGGGCTAAATTGATGAGCCCACTTTATTAGGCCTAATATATCATCTTCCTAGAGGCCCAGTTTGGTGTCACATGTCAAATGACGTGGCACGCCACACCAAATGGAAGAGCCAATAGGACCATGCCACGTGTCAAAATGACAAGGCATGCCAAGTCACATTAAAAGGCTAATGAAATCGCGCCACGTATGCAAGTGACATGTTCTGGCCAATCAAATGCGGTCATGTCACACTTCAATTTGATTGGTCAGAAAGAGTTTATTCTTATCACAACTCCTTCCTTCCACAACTATAAATAGGGGTCTTCATAACTCAGAAAAGACACCAGAAGTTATAACAAGAAGCAAGAGAGAGCTCGTAGATCAAACGCCATAAATTTCTCTACAAGTTTCAAGCTTCAAGGAATCAAGTTCAAGCTCAAGAAAGCAAGTTCAAGCTCAAGAACGAAGAACAAGTCAAGATTCAAGGAGTATAAGTTCAAATCAAAGTTCATGCTAGTTGAATTCAAGATCATCGTTCGTGAAAACAAATATAGATTCAAGATCAAGCTCAAAGACCCTTGAATTTATTTACTATTGAAAGGAAGAATCAGAGGATTCATAAAGATTGTACACTCAAATATTTGAAATAAAATACAACGATTCTTGTGATATTTTTCGGTCTTGATTTTACTCTCTCGATGCAATTTATTGTCTACACTTATGTTTTCATTTTGTTTCGAATTATATTTACTTAAATTATGTTGAAATTTATTTTATGTTATGTTGTAATTTTACATAAGAGTATTATGTTTAAAAAAATTGGGATTTTGAATTTATGTTATATTTTCACGTACATTTTATTTGCTTTAGTAGTATTCACTTATTAATTCAGATTGCATATCATTCTTTAAGTTAGAATTGATAAATTATTTTTTTCGTAAAATATTTTAGTAGCGCTACGACATTATATTTACAACTATTAATTATTTTATCAATCATGTAGTCCATGACGTTCTTACAAAATATGTACTTTTAGTTTTTATAATTGATTAAAATAAAATATTATTAATTTAAATATATATATGAATTATTTTTAAAATATTATTTATAAATATATGATTATCATTAATATATTTTCAAGAATAATATTTATTTTAATGTCAAATTTAATATTATTTATAAAAGCATATATTTGTTGAATATAACTTTTAATTTTTGATAATTAATTTTATATTTAAAATTTAATCTAGATATGTAATTACGCTTGTGCAACAAACAATACACTTGTAGTTATACGGTAGTTACATTATGACAAACAAACAAGCCTCATATTACAATATTGTATAATTACTACCCTAGTAATTACTTCAATTTCAACTATCTGGTGGCTTTCCAAACAGACACTAAGTAAATATTTCCTAGTTGATCTTAATCCTGAAAGGTAAAGTGTTGGACAAGTTATTCCACTCCTAGCAAGATTAATAAGATGATTCGATTTTAATCCTACTTTATAGATTGACAAACTATAATTACTTTGTGAATTGTATATAACAAAATAATTCTTACAAACAAATTCTTACTCTGTTTTAAAATTTTAAATATTAGAAGTTCTTACAGAGTTTAAATAAAAGGATTTATTAATAATTTTTTAGATTTGAAAGTCTTAACATTAAAAAATAATTAAATGACAAGTATTTTACTAATTTCAAAGTTCTAAATTTTCCTTGTTAAAATTTGCATGTAAATAACAAATGCATATAAATTATGAGAAATGCACGTGCAGTTTGTTGCCCAAGTTAAGCAAAAAGATGGCGGACAATATTAGGAAAAGTCTTAGTTGATGTTTTAAATATTAAGCCTTCCTACATGGTTAACAAGAAATTTTTTTATTATTATTATTTGGCCTTTACAAATATGTTATATGATATAATCTAAATAAGTAAGGATTCATTACATAAATTTAGTTGATATTGAAATCTTAAATATTAGGAAAATAATTAAATGATTATTCCTAAATCTAAGGAAAATAATTAAATGACGATTTTGTCTAGGGTGAAAGTTATTTTTAAAAGGGTAAAAAATGCGAGCGATATTTCGCTAAGGGTTTTCGTGTTTTTAATATAGAGAAAACTACCACGTATAGCCCTCAAAATTTTAATAGCCCATGTTTTCCCCCTGTGTCACGACTCAAAATCCATAAGGTCGTGATGGAGCCGGACACCATTATTAGGCAAGCCAATCATTAAATAGTTAAGTTAAATTTCCTGTTTTAGCATTTTGAAATCATTACCTTTCACTTTATTACATGATAAAGAATAAAATCCGGTAAGTAAATACAACAGTTTAATATTCCATTTTTATAAAATACATCCCAAACACATCCCAGAACCCGGTGTCACAAGTGCATGAGCAAATTCTAAGAATTTCACAAATACTACAAAGCTTGTCTGAAATATAATTTGGACAAGGAATTTAAAATTAAAAATAAATACAATATGAGGGAGACTCTGTCGGCTGCGGGTCGCCTCCGGATGATGCAGCTCACCTAAGTCTCCAAGCCGGTCACATCGTGTGAAAGTACCTGTGCAATAAAAATGCACAACAAGTGTAGCATGAGTACCAAAACAACGTGTACTCAGTAAGTATCCCACTTAACCTCAGAGAGGTAGTGACGAGAGGTCGAATTAGACACTTGCTAGAAGTCAATTTAGTATAATCAAGTGAGACACTAAGCATGTATGTCATAGGCAATTTATTAAAATCAGGAATAAATAATATCAACTCCTTCCACATTTAACACTTTAAATCTTCGTCATTTCAGTTTGACAATTTAAAACTCCTTAGGCCAATAAATAGTAATAATTACATGAAATACGCAGCAATCATCATGCGCAAGCAAATGCCGAGGTCGAATGGCGCGAACCAACAATAAAAAAATGTGCACCACCGATGGTCGAACGGCTCGAACCATAGATGCTTCTATCTGCCCGCTCGCGAATCGATCATGCGACGCGGTTACACATAAATACAGGGTTATCCTGCTCGCGAATCATACATGCGACTCAGGCACCCGTAGATACACATATTCACACAATAAGTCCACATTTTTATCAAGAAAGCAGTTACCCAGGAGAGTAGAAAAACTCTCTTTAAAGGAACACGAAAAAAATAGCATTTAAATCTTTATTTTGAAATTCATTTGCCAAGTTTAATAATATTCAATAATATAACCTTATCAGGAACACAATTATCCACGGAGGAATCAATTCTCTTTTTAGATGATTAAGAAAAGTAAACTCTATCCTTCTTAAAAATTTAATTACTAATTAACAGCATCCCATGATATTTTATTAACTAGGTCACAAGTACGACAAGTAAAGCATGCTGGTGGGTCCTAGACCACCCGGACATGGCATAATAGTAGCTACGCAAGGACTCCCGTCACCTCGTGCGTACGTAGCCCCCGCAAATAATAGCATGTATTTAATTACTTCAGCTATGGGGACAATTCTCCCTCACAAACTTAGAAAGGAGACGTACCTCGCTCCGAAATTCCATAACCGGCTCCTAAGCCCTTCCGATGACTCAAATCGTTGCACAAGGCTCCGAAACTAGCCAAATAACGACAAACCAATGAAAATATACTCTAATATTTGTTAACAATTCAAATTATGCAAACTCCCATCTCTGCTCAAGGAATTGACCAAAATGCCCTCGGGCCCACGTGCCCGGATTCTGAAATTTCTCGAAGATAAACCCTACCCGTAGCTTTACTAGCTCAAATATACAATTTACTCTAAATTCATGCTCAAATTCGTGGTAGAAATCCAAAAATACAATTTCTAGATTTTCTTCAAAATTCCCAATGTTCCACAATTTCTCATGTTCAAATCCATGCATATACCTTGTTTTTAACTTGAGATGAGTTGGAATAACTTACCTTGTGATCCTTGATGAAAATCCCTCCTTGAATCTCCCCAGAATCGCCCATGCCAAATGAAAACAGGAGGAGAAATGGTAAAATTCTCATTTTAAAACATTCTGCCCAGGTCTCATTTTCGCACCTGCGATCCAACCTTCGCACCTGCGCTCCCGCGGGTGCGCCCGAACTCCCGCACCTGCGGCTTCCTCAGCTCCATCCAAAACTCTCACCTGCGCCCCATTGTCCGCATCTGCGCCTTTGCAGGTGCGGAAATTACACCGCACCTGCGCTCCTATCCAAGCCAGTAAAATCTCGCACCTGCGGCGCCAAAGCCGCACCTGCGGCCAAAGCCTCGCAGGTGCGGTCACACCAGATGACAGCAACCTCAGCACTTCGTCAAACTCCAAACTTGATTCGTTAACCACCCGGAATCCACTCGAGGCCCCCGGGACCCCGTCCAATTACACCAACCTGTCCCAAAATATAATGTGGACCTGCTCGAGGCCTCAAATCACATCAAATAACATCAAAACAATGGATCGCAACTCAATTCAATCTTTATGAACTTAGAAATTTCAAACTTCCACATCCGATGCCGAAACCTATCAAATCATGTCCGATTGACCCCAAAATTTTCACGCAAGTCATATTTGACATTACGGATCTACTCCAACTTTCGGAATCACACTCCGACCCCGATATCAAAATTTCCACTTCCGGTCGGATTTCTCAAAAACCTTCAAATTCCTATCTTTAGCCAAATGACTTCAAAATGATCTACGGACATCCGAATTCACTTCCGATCGCGCTCCCAACTCCAGAATCACCATACGAAGTTATTCGCAGGCTCGGAATCCCAAACGGACATCTATAACACTGAAATGCCTTACATCCCAAACTTATAAAATTCTTCTAAAATGCTATCTTCCATAATATGCGTCGAAACGCTCCCGGGTTATCCAAAGCCCGATCCGAACAAACGCCCAAATCCGAAATCATCATACAAACTTGCTGGAACCTTCAAATCCTTCTTCGAAGGTTGTTTACTCAAAATTCCAATCTTAGTCAATTTCTCCAACTTAAGGCTTCTGAAATGAGAATTTTCTTTCCAATTTGACTCTGAACTTCCCGAAATTCAACTCCGACCATGCCCACGAGTCATAATACCTGAAATGGAGCTACTCATGACTTCAAACCGCGGAACGACGTGCTAGAGTTCAAAACGACCGGCCGGGTCGTTACATTCTCCCCCACTTAAACAGATGTTCGTCCTCGAACGTGGTAAGAACTGATCTGGAGTTATCTGAAATAACTGTTTAACACCTCGAGCACCTGCCCGTGCTACCACAACCCATTTGAGTAAATTAGCTTGATCAAATCTGAAGATTTCTTCTTTTATCCATGTAATAAGATCAGAATCCAGTTCCAACACCTGAAGTTTCTCTGCCAGGCCTAGTTCCAATATATAAACACCGTATCAACTACCACACGATATACCAGAACAACTGCATACCTTTGCTGAATCAGCACCATGCACCGCTTAACTCATCATCTGACCACAATGACACTCCCTGAACCTTAATAGCCATTTACAAATCTGATGCTCCCAATGCACCTTATGATATATATACATACGTCCTGCTATAATGCTGACGATACCACCACAACGGAGGAGATGTGTAGAAATTCCTAACCCGCTGTAGAGTTAACCAAACATTGAATCTTTCCTCTTGACTTAGATCATCATCTCATTGCGAACCAAATAATGGTAATTGTCCTTTAATATATTCCGCATAACCTTATTGCACTGATCCCTGATCTAATAATCTCGTCTCACCCATTATGAACTGTTCAGACAACAAATCATCCCAGACATAACCAACAGTCACACACGATGCCACAATGTGCCAATAAGCCACAACTCGAACATGATACCTAAAGAAATGACTCAGGAAGGGACTACTCAACTCACGCAACTAATATGAACTTTCCTCAGAATACAGGAAGTATAACATAAGAAAAATAAATACAGGGAACCGTACTCATCATCACACAGTTTCGGCGTGCAACTCGATCCAAATAACATACCCGTGGCCGCGTGCCACCCGGTCCCATCATAAAATTCAGATAAGGAGATATACATGGAGCTAAATTGCTCACTACCACAAATATCGAACATCGGTCACAAGCACGCTAAGTGCACAATACCATCCTGGGGAGACTGATAAAGCCATATGCTACAAAACATAAGCACAACTGAGGTGCAATATATATACTCTAGATCTCAAGAGCTATCTTGCTCACATAACCTTATCTCTACGCGGAATCTCAACACATAAGAAATTATCAAGCCGTTTCACAACTCACATGGCATAATCATAATATCACATGAATTTGACGAAGACGGAACAACACCTGATATTCCAACACCCCTCCTTGAGGAGCGCTATACTGAAATGAACACATCTGACTCGCATGAAGCCCATAATCTTGTTTTAATCCATTCACACACTTCAAGTCGATTCTTCTTGCACTGAACTAGGCTCATAGCTTGACCTGGGTCCATAATAACCCACTTCCTCTCATAATATACAAGAACAACCATCATAGCCAGGACAAACACCCCACAATCCACAACCAATTGAACCGAACGCCTTCCTGGCATAAATCCTCAATTAAGCAATATTGCAATTCCTTATACTTGGTCTAAATCTTCAACCAATCAGGTGACTACATGTCACACTTATACAATCTTCTCGTGGTTATGCTCCCACGACCTTCCACACCAGGTAACAAGTCTGCACATCCATACCACTGACCACACTAATGCCGCAAAACACATCAAGAACCCATGACCAGGTTACAAAGCCTCTTTCACCGAATATCGATCTCAGGTGACAATGAAGATAACACCCGCTTACTCTGAACTTTCAAATTCCTTTTTCTTGCTCGCCCAAGCTCATGTCATCCTTGCTAACACCGAACCGTGATCTTGATCCTTACTTCCAATTACATACTGCTTACTGCACCTAACATGCCAATATGAGATTGCACAAGAATTCCATCATAACTCCTGAACCACTAATAGGGGAAACACCTCATAATATAGAAACCTCTTACTTACCTCGATTCAAGAGAACAATAACAACATTCAAGTGAATTCTCACAATCACCCAACATGCAAATCCTTAAGTAGTGATCTGAACCACCATAAACCTTCCGGGATCCGCCTATACATGACAGGCCATAGCACTCGAATGCTCCCACATGAAATCTATTATGACGGCCGACAAGCCCCGAACATACCGGCCCAAACCACATGCATAATTTAATTACACTGACGAAACTGATCACTGCCGTAAATGTGCCATTTCAACCATGGCTAATCAATATATCTTCTTTTAATCATCCTTAACTGCCTCAGAAATAATAGTAACCCCACTCAACTCATAGCAAACTCAATCCTCACTCATCCCGAGTGGCTTTGATTCACGAGACCATGCTGCCTCAATCCCACAAACCGTCTCATACCCCCCTTGTGCGCATTCACATCTCCGACTGATATACCTATCCTAATAATCTTTCTACAAATCCGGATTTTATTTCTTTCACTCCTCCAATACTATCCTGCACGTTGAAAATAACATAGAATACTCCAACCATTTTCCCTCTCTCAGCAATTATGCTGCCTAAGCTCGATTCGTAATCATATTGCTGCCTGAAACCCTTAAACGCCGCATTCTTAAATTTCGAATTCATTAGGACCACTATTGAGAGTCACCCACTCTGACTGGTCCCGAATACAATCAACTCCAAGGCTCTTCTAGCACACGAACAATCGCCTAACCCTGGTCCAATAGGGCCAACTTTTGCACACATTCCTCAAATCCCACGCACAATCGCCATTTTACTCCTTTCCCTTAGCTGAAATAACTTGCCACTATGCCGACAATCCGCAACCCCATGAGAACAAAACCCTTCAACCCAATTGCAGGTGGTGGGACTGCCCCACTTAGCCCGAAGCTACTCCTTGCACCACTCTAGACCCTGCTGAGATCCTTTCTCCTTTGTTAGCATGAGTTTTCTTAACCAATCCATCCAATTCTTCCGAATTTTGCTGTCAGCATTCCCTAAATACTCAAATTCTCTAGCACCATTCACACATTCTGCGTCATACCGAATAGCCACCAGAATCCCTTGTAGAAACTTGCCAACCATGCAACCGCTAACCTACTCACAGTAGATAAACCACCTGTGGAAATCACCAACTGACACCTTCTAACGACGCTGAAATGCACACTCTCTGCAACATCAATACCCCGTCCTAAGCTTGCTCTCATTCACCAACTTTACCAATCCGTCCGCTCCTCATTGACATCTACAATGCGCTACAACATCTTCAAATTCACCACCACATTGCGTCCTTCATTCATTCCTAACAACTCCTCTCTGCTGTATCCAACCTTCTACCTAAATAACCCACATTTCAACTTAAGCTCGAGGACCCAATCACCATCCACTAAAACTCTCAAACTTTCCCTCAAGGTAGGCAACTGTCTTACAACTGAACTCCTGTGCTACGCTGCTACTCTCCCACTTGTTAAACTCATTCCTTTAAACAACTACCTGACTTCCGTTCCTTACACCTGGCCTTTTAGAAAGGGAACCACCGCCTAGCATCTTTCACATATCTTCCTCCATCGTATGCTGCCCAATTCAATATCATTCTCTGTAGCTCTTAAACCAGCAGATCACCACGACTTCAAAATCTCCGAAGATCATCCTTCTCGAGCTGCCTTCATTAGAAATAACTATTCACTTCTGAACCACCACACACCACGATCTCTGACAACCGCTTCTTCAATACTACTTCACAACACTCTGACCCAATGGAACCGAATAACTATAACACCGGCGAACTTAACACATTCTATTCGATCAAAATAGCGATACCACATCACAGATGAAAACTCCACCTCGCTTGCTAACACCAAGTCTTACTGCTTTATCAATCCAAAACCTGACCATTTATAGTCCAAATGCCTTTCCTCTGCCGGAACTAAAATACCGAAATCTCGAAATCACACTCTGAGAAGACCTCCCTTCAAGCCATTCATCACCCCCAACATATGGGCAAGCATTCTAGCATCATTTCGACATCGCGCGATAACCAATCGTAAGCATCATAACAATCTGAGCATAGCCTCAAAGTTCTCACAAACACATCAACTGAGCTGAACAACATAATATTCTTCTGCAGGGAAACAACAACAGCCCCAACCAACTACACATGGAAAATATTCTCACCATATCCGTAGCACCATTTCAATTCCTCAAATTCCTGATTCATAGCAAGAGCTTCGCGACGCGTAAGATTGAGTAGGAAGAAACGTAGGCATAAGCCTCGGAGAAATCAAATCACACGATGAGGAATCAAGAAGGGAAGTACTCCTAACATCCCTGTAGACTCTCGAAGATAAGTACAGACGTCTCCATACCGATCCGCAAGACTCTACTAGACTTGCTCATGACTCGTGAAACCTAAGGAACCTAGTGCTCTGATACCAAGTTATCACGACCCAAAATCTATATTGTCAGGCAAGCCAATCATTAAATAGTTAAGTTAAATTTCCTGTTCTAGCATTTTGAAATCATTAACTTTCACTTTATTACATGATAACTGAATAAAATCCGGTAAGTAAATACGACAGTTCAATATTCCATTTTTATAAAATACATCCCAAACACATCCCAGAACCCAGTGTCACAAGTGCATGAGCAAATTCTAAGAATTTAACAAATACTACAAAGCTTGTCCAAAATAAAATTTGGACGAGGAATTAAAAATTGAAAATAAATACAATATGAGGGAGACTCTGCCGACCGCGGGTCGCCTCCAGATGATGCAACTCACCTTAGTCTCCAAGCCGGCCACATTGCTGTGAAAGTACCCGTGCAATAAAAAGGCACATCAAGTGTAGCATGCGTACGAAAATAATGTGTACTTAGTAAGTATCCCGCCTAACCTCAGAGAGGTAGTGACGAGAGGTCGAATTAGACACTTGTTAGAAGTCAATTTAGTATAATCAAGTGAGACACTAAGCATCTATGTCATAGGCAATTTATTAAAATCAGGAATAAATAATATCAACTCCTTCCACATTTAACACTTTAAATCTTCGTCATTTCAGTTTGACAATTTAAAACTCCTTTGGCCAATAAACAGTAATAATTACATGAAATACGCAGCAATCATCATGCGCAAGCAAATGCCGAGGGTCGAACGGTGCAGACCAACAATAATAAACTGTGCACTATCGAGGGTCGAACGGCTCGAACCATAGATGCATCTATCTGCGCCGCAGGCGAATCGATCATGCGACACAGTTATACATAAATACAGCGTTATCCTGCTCACGAATCATACATGCGACTCTAGCACATATTCACACAATAAATCCACATTTTTATCAAGAAAGCAGTTATCCAGGAGAGTGGAAAAATTCTCTTTAAAGGAACACGAAAAAAAATAGCATTTAAATCTTTGTTTTGAAATTCATTTGCCAAGTTTGATAATATTCAATAATGTAACCTTATCAGGAACACAATTATCCACGGAGGAATCAATTCTCTTTCTAGATGATTAAGAAAAGTAAACTCTATCCTTCTTAAAGATTTAATTACTAATTGATAGCATCCCATGATATTTTATTGACAAGGTCACAAGTACGACAAGTAAAGCATGCTAGTGGGTCCTAGACTACTCGGACATGGAATAATAGTAGCTATGCACGGAATCCCGTCACCTCGTGCGTACGTAGCCCCCGCAAATAATAGCGTGTATTTAATTAGTTCATCTATGGGGACAATTCCCCCTCACAAAGTTATAAAGGAGACTTACCTCACTCCGAAATTCCATAACCGGCTCCCAAGCCCTTCCGATGACTCAAATCGTTGCACAATGCTCTGAAACTAGCCAAATAATGACAAACTAATGAAAATTTACTCTAATATTTGTTAACAATTCAAATAAAGCAAACTCCCATCTCCGCTCAAGGAATTGACCAAAATTCCCTCGGGCCCACGTGCACGGATTCCGAATTTTCTCGAAGATAAACCCTACCCGTAGCTTTACTAGCTCAAATATACAATTTACTCTAAATTCCATGCTCAAATTCGTGGTAGAAATCCAAAAATACAATTTCTAGGTTTTCTTCAAAATTCCCAATGTTCCTGAATTTTTCATGTTCAAATCCATGCATATACCTTGTATTTAACTTAAGATGAGTTGGAACAACTTACCTTGTGATCCTTGACAAAAATCCCTCCTTGAAGCTCCCCACACTTGCCTATGCCAAATGAAAATAGGAGGAGAAATGGCAAAATTCTCGTTTTAAAACATTCTGCCCAGGCCTCATTTCCGCACCTGTGATCCAACCTTCGCACCTGCGCTCCCGCGCTCCTGCAGGTGCGCCCAAACTCCCGCACCTGAAACTTCCTCAGCTTCATTGATATTATATTCTCAGTCCTATCATTTCATACCATATCATGTCTCAGTCTCGGTAATTGTTGATTTTTTCACATTTTATCATTGATTCGGGCTAGTTCATGCATTATGAACCCATGTGAGCGAGACTGGAGAGTGATGACTGAGTAAGGACGAGAGCCTGATATACAGTGACAATATGGGATCGGGTTGCACGCCGCAGCGAGATATTGATTATGCCTTCGTTGGCTTGTTATAGCGCTTGGGCTAAGAGGAGCCCCTCCGGAGTCTTTACACCCCCCAGTGAGCGCAGTGATATTTGAGGGATGGATCTTCCCTGGACATGGATCTTGTCCGAAGTGATATTTTAGGGATGGATCTTCCCTGGGCATGGATCTTGTCCAAAGTATTTATCTGGAGATGGATCTTTTCCTTATGGCTGGATCGGCCTTCCTCAATACTGAGTGACTTCTGTCTGATGTTTATATATTTTAGGATGGATCTTCCCTAGGCCGTTGAGCCATATACAATACTGAGTGGACGAGTACTTGTGAGTGGGAGTACATCATGAATTTCATACTATTGATGCATTGGCATGTAGAATATATCGAGGTATATATGTCAAACAGTTCGGAACTGTGTTTATCACTTGAGCTGTCTTTTTGACTGAAAGCATGCCTAAATTTTTGTACATTTATTCTTTCATGACTATGTAGGTTTAGTCCGTCACTACCTCTCAGTCCACAGGTTGGGCTTGTTACTTACTGAGTTGGTGTACTCACATTACCCCATGCACCTTGTGCGCAGATTCAGGTGCTAGGACCGAATGAGAGCTGGTTTACTCTCTAGGAGCACTTCGGAGATTGCAAGGTAGCTGCACGGCATCCGCAACCTTGTCTCTCTCCTTCCTATTAGTCATTTTATTTATTCTCAGACTGGTTTGTAGTAAGGGAACATAACCAAATTTTGTATTTTCCTTTTTAGTTGCTCATGACTGATGACTCCGGGTTTTGGGGTTGTATTTAAATGTTTTACCTACCTATGTGTTTTCAAATGCTAAAACGAAAGATTTATGAAATACTGGTTGATATTGAATCAAACAAATGGTTTTCTCATGTTATGCATAGTGAATTGGTTAGCCTATTATCACGTTGGCGCCATCATGGCTGGGTTGGTTTTCGGGTCGTGACAAGTTGGTATCAGATCCCTAGGTTACATAGGACTCACCAGTCATGAGCAGGTTTAGTAGAGTCTTGCGGATCGGTACAGAGACGTCTGTACTTATTTTCGAGAGGCTATAACGACCCGGTCGGTTGTTTCCAGAGTTAGAGCCTTGATCCCCTAATAACTGCTTTCCCCAAGTTTGTTTCTGCTTTTTGGACTTGCCGGAGTGTTTAGCTATGAAATTCGGAGAGTTTGGGACACTTAGTCCCTAATTATGAAATTTAGCCTTAGAAATCGGATCGTAGTAGGAACTGTGTGAAGTCGGGTCCAGAATGGAATTCCATCACCTATGTTAGCTTTGTTGGGTGATTTTGGGGTTAGAGCGCGTCCGAAATGTGTTTTCGAGGTCTGTAGTGGATTTAGGATTGAATTCGCGAAAGTTAGAATTTTGGGGATTTCGGCCGATAGGTGAAATTTTGATATAGGGCTCGGAATGGAATTCCAGGAGTGGCTGTAGGTTTGTGGTGTCATTTTTGACATGTGTGTCAAATTTGAGGTCAATCGGACTAGTTTTGCGTGTTTCGGCATCATTGTGGATTTCGGAAATTTGCTAAGTTCTTAGGCTTGAATTTATGTTTAATTCTTGTTTTTGGTGTTATTGATGTGGTTTGAATGCTCAACTATGTTCGAATGAGGTTGTAGGACTGGTTGGTGGTTTTGGTTGAGGTCTCGGAGGTCTCGGGTGTGTTCCGGATGCTCAACGGGAAGATTTTTAGACTTAAGCTAATAGCTGAAGTTGCTGGTGCTGGTGTCTCGCACCTGCGGAAGGGGGAGCCGCAAATGCGGACACGCAGGTGCGATAAGGGGTTGCGCAGGTGTGGGTTTTCCCAAGGCCGGCTGGGTCCGCAGGTACTGCTTGGAGACCACAGGTGCGGGACCGAAGATGCGGCGCAGATACCGCAGGTGCGGCCCCAATCCAATTAATGAGTTTTCGTACCTGCGATGCCTTTACCGCAGGTGCGGCCCATTTGACCGCAGAAGCGGAAATCGCTAGTCAGAAATAGGAGAAATCAAGGGTTTGAGTTCATAATTTCTAAAATCAATTTGGAGCTTGGGAATTGACAATTTTGTGAGGATTTTGAAGAGGAGATCAATAGGTAACGATTCCTAATCCTATTTTCCTTGTTTCATCAATCTATAGTGAATTCTTCAACCTAATTAGGGAGAAATTGTGGGAAAATGTTTGAAAGTGAGAGAAAGGTCCCCTAATTGAGAATCCGAGTTTTGAGTGAGAATTTGACGTCGGATTTTGATGATTTTTGGTTGAGTGTACTCGTGAGTGAATGGGTGTTCGGAATTTGTGACTTTCACCCGATTTCGAGTCGTGGGCCCGAGAGACTTTTTGGGGAATTTCCCTAATTTCGCGCTTTAGCTTCAAATTTAGTTGTTAAACTAGTTGCTTGTAGTGATATTCACATTATGAAACTTACTTGAATAAATTCGGGCCATTCGGAGTTTGGTACTCGTGGCAAGAACATGATTCCGACTTGAATTGAGCAATCGAGGTAAGTGGCTTGCCTAACCTTGTGTTGGGGACTTTCCCCTTATGTTATTTGATACTAATTGTTGTGTGGGCACCATGTACGTGAGGTGACGAGTACGTACACAGGCCGTTATTTCAAAAATCTCATTTTTTTCCGTACTAAAACATAAACTATTTTTTTTCTTTTCTATGAACTTGTTCTCATATGATATATTGTTTAGTTTAGATTAGGACAACATGCTTACGTGCTTCATTGCCTACTTAAATTTTTGTGCGCCTAATACACTCAAATTATACCTTAAAATAGTGTAAAGCGATCGATGTCAAATATTGTAACCAACGAGGTTGGGGTCGAATCCCAGAGGGAATAGGCGTGAAAAGTTTACTTGAGTAGTGTGAATCTTAACTTAAATCGTATTTCTATTCCGTTAGAGTAACAAGAGTATTGCAGTAGATTGGATTGTAATTTAGTGGAATAATAACAAGGATGATTAAATAAGGTTGTAATTAATTTGATTATCTAAACCAAGGTTGTGTCCCCTTCAATGAAATGTAATGCTACCAGTGTTAATATAATATATTTGTAATGAAAGGTCCTTTTGATATGCAAATGATTTCTAATTGACTACCCAATATTTTCCGATAGTTGGGTAGTATTTCTCTTTATGATTTTTTCAAATATAAAAGAGTTGAAATTAAGTGTAATAGATTTATGCCAAATAAGATCCACTTATTCCTAAGTGATTCCATTAAACAGTGTTTAAAATCTTGAGTCTTTGATATTTACTTATACCAAACCCTAACTCACTTTTCCAAGTAGAGAAAGAATATAATGGCACTTGTTAATGTTTGCAACCACTAATAATAAATGAAGAGTGAGAAGTAAATAAATATCAACTAACCATTATACATATATTCAGTGTTAAACACCCATTGACATTACACCCATTTAGGGTCCACAACCTTAGTATTTAAAACTAGCCACACATGTTAAAATATAAAAAAAGATAATATTAAATGTCATAATGCTTACAAAAGTGCAAGATTCTCCACTTCAACGCTTCCAAAAGATGGGACAATTCAAAGTTTGGATTGTAGCTCTTTTTCCAGAAAAGATGCCCCCACAAAACCCCAATAAATCTATTTATAGTGGGCTAAGACTCGGGGCCAATTTCAGACAAAAATGCCCTTCCGGTTCAAATATGCGATCGCATTTCTGTCGCATAATAGATATGCGGTCCGCATTCTCTTCAAGTACACCAAATCTTCGAAACCCTAGGTTCCAGGAAGTTGCCGCATTCAAGTTATGCGGTCCGCATTGTTGATATGCGGCCGCATAGTATCATCGCATTTCTGCTCTCAGCCACTTCTATAGGAGGTTTATGTGGCCCGCAAACCTGTTATGCGGTCGCGTAATGGACCGCATTTCTTCACTTGGATTTGGCCAAACTGACTGTAGGACTCTACGGTTCCCCTGAGCATTATGCGGTTCACATGTTGGCTTTGCGGTCCGCATTTTCAACTCTGCGGTCGCATTTTGCCTATTCTTGTCCTTTTTCGGCTTTTTGATTCCATTTCCATATTTTTGGGTCCTCAATCTTCATGCACTGCAAAACATAAAAATTACATAAGTATAAAAGACAATTGCATTTAAAACGAGCTACAATCTAATCAATTGATATTAAATGTGCCGAAATTCTCCGGCACATCAACACCCCCAACTTAAACTCGTGCTTGTCCTCAAGCAACTAAAACAACTCTATCCTATTCTAGACTCCAACTAAACGACATGAAACAATAGTGACCGTGGACGGTGTTAATCGTCAGTACTACAAGCATGCAATTTCGTTTATTTACCCTTCCCGAACGATCATTGCTATTTACAAAGAAACTGATCAACTTGTGAACTTTGAGCCTCGACCAATTTGACAAATTGTTACTCTCAACTGAGTGCCTTTGCATTCGACTTCAAGAACTCAACTTCTGTTAGACCTTACAGTTCATATGCCCTCACCAAAAAGAAAGTCCCAAACTCACAATATTTACAATGACAACAAAAAGGGACATATTCACAAAGACACTCACTCTCACAAAGAGTTTCAAGTGTTACAACACATCATACCATAAGCTTGCCCTTATTTTAATTCGTCGCCTATTAAAGAAAATTCTTTTGGAGATCCCATAAGGACTTTTTAAGCTTGTAATGTAGGCTTAGGGAAGGGTCGGATAAATATTTGGGTACAAGAGACTACACCCTCCTTGAACACTACTCACATTTTTCTTTCTTGTTGTCCTTTGTTCTTTTCAAACCACACAGCCTTCATTGGATCCTAGTTACCAACATTGAGCCTCCTTAAATACCTTTCTAATTTTCTTCAAAGCTCCATATTTATATATATACAAATATTTCTTTTTTTTCTTTTTTTTTTTATGGAGCTTGAATAATTTCATTTGAATATTTTGAGGTATACTTTCCTACACTCAATATACAACCTCGCCAATTCCCAACTTGGCACCACACCCCCAACTTAGGCTTTTAGCCTCATTCTCAATGTTAAAGGAGGGACATGTTCAAAAGCTGGAATTATTTTGCAAAAGGGCAAAGGTTTGTAATGAGGTGGCCAAAGAAAAGGGGAAAGGCTCAAATGGGGTAACTAGTGATAATGTCTATACAATGGGTAGTTTGAAAGGCTAACTGGGTTTTCAAATAACACAAAGACTGCCTAAGGTCATTTCTCCAACTAAATGTACTTATCATTAGAATCGAAAGACTTTGCCCTGGCAAGTTCTAGATGACAGAAGTAAACACAAGAATTATTTACACAAAACTAACACACATGGCACATGAACTGTTTGGATCAATATAGTTTTACACTTGGCAAATCGGAGATAATTCTAAGTAAGCATAGAGTCAAAGAGCGAGCCTCAAGTTCACCCAGATGATCAACAATATTTTTTTTGTTTAACAACGGAAGGGTGTAGGTTATTTACAGTCATACATGCTTGAAACTAGACACTCACACCAAACCGGTCAAAATGTTTCGCTACTGCCCATGGTTCTACTATTACACCCTTGGAAAAGAACCCGGCGAAGAAAAACCAAGGGGGATTCATTGATAATAACTAAAGATGTACATTCATACAACTATCTACTTGTTTTTGGTTTTTTTTTACAAAGATAACATCTCTACAAAGACAACACAAGTATGTACAAGAGTTAACGAGAGATTTGCTTATATCTATATAAAACCTATGTACAAGAGTTGAAAAAGTACAAAAATAATATATACAACGGCTACCCTCCCCCAACTTAAAGCATGCATTGTCCCTAATGCATAAAAGATGTAAAAATAGAGTTTAGGGGATCCCTGAGGCGCACTAAGTGCTATGGGAGTCGGAAAGCCGGCAAGATGATAGCGGAGTCACCCTCTGATGCCGGAGATGGGGCTGGCGAGATCTCAGCCTGAGGGGGTGACCTCCACAGATGGAGGAGGAATCTCCAATTGTCTTGACACCGGAACTGGTGTATGTGAGCTGCTAACCTCGCCTGCTGATGGCGGAATGGTCGATGATGTGGCTTTGGTGAGCATGTCTGCTAGTGAATGCTCTATCGCCGTCTGAATAGCTGCTTCTTCTTCCTTTTCTGCGCAGTAGGGACGGCAACCTGCTTGCCTGTCTCCTGAGGACCCTCCTCCTCCTCGGACCATGACTCCTCATCAATCTCCTGCTCGTCTGTCTCCCCAGCCTCGGGCTTTGCAGAATGTCTGGAATCATTCCCGGCAACGGCGCCAAAATTTGATATGCTCAAATTACACCTTAAAATAGTGTAAAGCAATCGACGTTAAATATAGTAACCCAACGAGGTTGGGGTCGAATCCCACAGGGAATAGGCGTGGAAAGTTTACTTGAGTAGTGTGAATCTTAACTTAAATCGTATTTCTATTCCGTTAGAGTAACAAAGAGTATTGTAGTAGATTGGATTGTAATTTAGTGGAATAATAACAAGGATGATTAAATAAGGTTGTAATTAATTTGATTATCTAAACCAAGGTTGTGTCCACCGGTGTTAATATGATATATTTCTAATGGAAGGTCCTTTTGATATGAAAATGATTTCTAAATAACTACCCAATATTTTCCAGTAGTCGGGTGGTATTTCTCTTCATGATTTTTCCAAATATAAAAGAGTTGAAATTAAGTGTAATCAATTTATGCCAAATAAAATCCACTTATTCCTAAGCGATTCCATTAAGTTTAAAACCTTGAGTCTTTGATATCTACTTCTACCAAACCCTAACTCACTTTTCCAAGTAGAGAAAGAATATAATGGCGCTTGTTAATGTTTGCAACCACTAACAATAAATGAAGAATGGGAAGTAAATAAATATCAACCAACCATTATACATATATTCAATGTTAAACACCCACTGTCATTACACTTATTTAGGGTCCACAACCTTAGTATTTAAAACTATCCACACATGCTAAAATACAAAAATAAGATAATATTAAATGTCATAATGCTTACAAAAGTGCAAGATTCTTCACTTTAATTCTTCCAAAAGATGGGACTATTCAAAGTATGGATTGTAGCTTTTTTTCCAGACAAGATGCCCCCACAAAATCCCAATAAATCTATTTATAGTGGGATAAGACTCGGGGCCAATTTCGGTCAAAAATGCCCTTCCATGTTAAATATGCGACCGCATTTCTGTTGCATAACAGATATGCGATCCGCATTCTCTTCAAGTACACCGCATCTTCGAAACCCTAGGTTCTAGGAAGTCGCCGCATTCAAGTTATGCGGTCTGCATTATTGATATGCGGCCGCATAGTTTCATCGAATTTATGCTCTTAGCCACTTGTATAGGAGGTTTGCGATCCATTATGCGGCCCACAAACCTGTTATGCGGTCGCATAATGGACCGAATTTCTTCACTTAGATTTGGCCAAATTGACTTTAGGACTCTGCATTTCCCCTGAGCATTATGCGGTCCGCATGTTTTCTTTACGGTCCGCATTTTCAACTCTGCGGTCGCATTTTGCCTATTCTTGTCCTTTTTCGACTTTTTGATTCCATTTCCATGTTTTTGGGTCCTCAAGCTTCATGCACTGCAAAACATCAAAATTACAGAAGTATAAAAGACAATGGCATTTAAAACGAGCTAAAATCCAAGCAATTGGTATTAAATGTGCCGAAATTCTCTGGCACATCAACATGTTTAGTTAAGTCCTTAATTTCCTTATTTGTAATTAGTATAACCTGTGTAAATTCGATGTTATGCTTTCCATTCGTCCTGCATAGCATATTTACTTTGGGACTACAGATGTATTCTGGGAGATCCCCCTGTACTGCATATTTACTTTGGGACTACGGATGTATTCCGGGAGATCCCTATGTACTGCATATTTACTTTGGGACTACGAAGTATTTCAGGAGATCCCCCTGTACTGCATATTTACCTTGGGACTACAGACGTATTCCGGGAGATCGCCCTATACTGCATATTTATTTTGGGACTAAGGACGTATTCCGGGAGATCCCCTGTACTGCATAATCATTTGGAACTACGGGACGGTACCCTTGGAGATTCCACTTTGTGATATATATATTGTGTTGAGCTAATGACTTTTTTTACTGTAGAACTTATATTTTTTTTCTTAAACTGTTTACTGTATACATTACCTATCTTTGTACTGTTTTAAATTGATTTATATAGAAATCCAGTAGGGCCTTCACCTGACCTCGTCACTACTTGACTGGGGTTAGGCTTGGCACTTACTGGGTACCTAATGTGGTGTACTCATGCCCTTTCCTGCCATATTTTTCGTGTGTAGATCTAGGTACGAGCTATCAACCTCGTGGTTAGTTGTTGTTACTGATTCCAGGAGACCGCAAGGTATTTTTGCCGCGTCCATAGAATCCTCTGAGTCCCCTTCCATTCTAGCTTGTAAAGATTTTCTTATGTACTTTCCAGTTTTTGTTAGAGCTACAGTAGTGTTAGAAGCTTGTGATTGTCTGTGACATTCCGGGTCTTGGGGAGTTATATTTTGTATGAGTCGAGCGACCAGTATATTATTTATATCATTGCCCTTATCCCCTGTTATTTCTTGTGTTTTATTTTAGTTTCCCTTATAGTAGGCTTACCTAGTCGTAGAGAGTAGGTGCCTTCACGACACCTTCAGAGGGTGAATCGGGTCGTGACAGAGGCTACAGAACCTTTAGGAAAATCTCACATTCTTGAATTCTTATCGTGCAAATCTGTCGATTCTGGTAACTAAATTTCGGTTGTTTCATTCTCTCACAGATGGTGAGGATGGTGAGGACTCATACTACCGGTCAGGATGGTCAGCTACCAGTTGGGCCTGTGAGAGGCCGAGGCCGCGGTCGAGGCCGTGGTAGAGGAAGGGGTGTAGCCCATGCAGCAGCTGGGGCAGTACCTATGGATCCTCCAGTTATTCCAGATCAGGTCCCATTCGTAGATGTTCCTGTGGGACCAGCTCAAGCACCAGTTGTGCCTATTGTTATTTCGGGTCTTCAGGAGACCTTGGCCCAGATTTTGATCGCATGCACCAGTATTGCTCAGGCGGTTGCTGTTTCTACATCAGCAGCTACTCCTCAGGCCGGGGAAGACACTCAAACCCCTGTCGCCCGTACATCCGAGCAGGTATTTCAGGGACTTCAGACACCGGGGGCAGCTCCAGCCTAGCTGGTTGCACCTGTTCAGGATCATGTGATTCCTCTCATGCCAGTTGATGAGCAGTGCAAGTTGGAGAGGTTTGGTAGACTTCAGCCTCCAACTTTCAGTGGTACTGAGGGCGAGGATGCCCAGGGTTTCTTAGACAAGTGTCAGAGGATGCTTCGTACTACAGGGATATTGGAGACCAGTGAGGTCTCGTTTACTACCTTCCAGTTCTCAGGAGCTACATTTACTTGGTGGGAGGCTTATGAGAGGTGTAGGCCCGTTGGTGCAGCGCCCCTTATTTGGTAGTAGTTTTCCACTCACTTCTTAGAGAAGTATGTCCCACAGTCCCGCAGAGAGGAGTTGTGCAGGCAGTTTGAGCAACTGCGTCAGGGTGATATGACGGTGTCACAGTATGAGATGAGGTTTTCTGAGCTTGTTCGACATGCTATTTGGTTGGTTCTTACAGAGAGAGATAGGATTAGGAGATTCGTGGATGGTCTCACATATCAGCTTCTTATTCTTATGACCGGAGAAAGGGTGTCGCGTGCTACTTTTGAAGAGGTTGTGGATATCGCCCGAGAGATTGAGTCAGTTCGTTGTCAGGAGCGAGATGAGAGGGAGGCCAAGAGGCCTCAAGGATCTGGTAGTTTTGGTGGCGTTCCTTCAGGAGGACAGTTTCAGCACGGCAGAGGCTGTCCATTCAGGTAGGCACAACCAGGTCGCTCAGGTTATCGTGGTGGATCAGCTAGCCGTGATCCTCACAGTCCGCATCAGGGGCACCCATCATTCAGTGCTCTGCCAGCTCAGACTTCATCTTGTGCACCATCGGTTCAGGGTTCATTTGTGCCTGGTTCTTCTAGTGGTTATCCTGGAGATAGGGGTTCCCTTAAGTCCCCAACGCCATTTTCCGAGAGAGGATGCTTTGAGTGTAGAGATGTGGGCCATATAAAGAGGTTTTGTCCCTCTCTTACAGGAGGTACTTATCAGCAGAGGAGTCAGCCCGCGGCTTCAGTCCCAGTTGCTGCACCGCCTACCCAGGCAGCTAGAGGTGGGGGTCAGGCAGTTGCGGGTTGCCCTAGAGGGGAAGGTCGATCCAGTGGTGATCAGATCCGATTTTATGCGCTTTTAGCCAGGCCAGATTCGATGGCTTTTGATGTCATGATCCCAAGTATTGTTTCAATCTGTCACGAGATGCTTCAGTTTTTATTTAATTCTGGTTCTTCATATTCACATTTTCATCATATTTTTTCATCATTCTCCGGATATGCCCCGTGAGTCTTTAGTTACATCTGTTCATGTGTTCGCCCCTATGGGTGATGTTGTTGTTATGGACCGTGTGTGTCGGTTATGTGGTGCCTATTGGGGGTTTGGAGACCGGATGGATGTGTCATTGCACAGTATGGCCGGTTTCGATGTGGTTTGATCAGGTAGATGATGTTACTTTTAGGTATGACTTGATGAGGGTGTAAGTTTCAGAAGATGCTCTGTGTCTTGCTTTATGGATACCTCATTGGTGGGGGCGGCACTCTCCTTGTTGTTCGGCTGCGAGTACTCAAATCCGGCCTTGTAACACCTACAGATTGTAGGGGTATTTCCTTGTGGTGTGATCGAGTATTGGAGAAGTATTAGACATTCAGGTGACGAAATTGAGAGCGGATATGGTGATTGGTGTGCTCTGAGGATTTTGAGTTTGGGAACTCAAATGAGTAGATGATTTCATAGTTGAGGGCTATAGATACGTAGCTAATGTTAGCCAGGGGTTAGTGTGTGATGTGATTCAGTCATTATGGACCTTCGGAGGGTCATTGGTCTATTGTGTATGACCGATTTGAGTTGGGGATCCCTTAGTAGGCCCAGTGGGGATAGGTGTTTTTCACCGATTCAGATTGATTGGCTCCGTAGTGCTATTGTGAGAGGCATGCCAGTTGGTAGTTGTTGGGCTTATCTGTGTTCTAGGATGGAGGTGATTTATGAGTTACTCTTCCCCTACTACGGGGAACTGCGACTCGCTAGTTTTAGGCACCTGTGTGGTTATATTATGGTCTTATAGCGGATTTGAGTAAGGTAAAGTAGATGGGTATCATAGGATTTGGACGTATTGGTTGTGTTTTTTCAGATTTGTATGGCATGGTAGCGTCCGATTTCCCGTGGTCATGGTAATGCACTCTGAGTACTTGATATCGAGTTTCGTATGGTTTTGATTTTGAGCAATACGGAGCGAGGGATATGATATGGACCAGCATCCGGATGGGGTTCATGTATTGCAGCGGAGCATGTTAAATATGATCCTTGTGTGTGTTAGATTCATGTGCCTTGGATATGCGGTATGTGGGGAGTTCCTGGCTTGCGTTGGGGGTGATACCCGTTGATCTTGCGTGGCAGTTTCCTAGTTGATGTCATTTGTCATGTTTGAGTCCATTATGGATGTTGCCTGTTGGTGCCTGTACTGCACGAGTTGTGGCTTTAAGCTGTATGAATACGCCATGTCGTTAGAGTGGTTGTGGTAGACGATATGAGGTCGTCAGACCTAGAATGGGAACTTCCCGATTTAGTTGCGGTATATTTAGGAGGATAGCGATGCTGATCGGCTTAGAGGTCTTGCTATATTTTCTGTCGAAGAGAGGGAGTTCCATCACTTGTTGATCCGACGAATGGTTTCTAGTTTCTATTGTTTCTTTTATCATTGGCTGTATATGAGAGTGTTAGAACGAGGTTTTGCTTGATAAGAGGTTATTTACCGGTATTGAGTCGTTTGGAGCAGCTATTGTGATTAGGAGTTATCGCTATGAGTGTTTGAGACATGTGGTATTTCGTGTGATTACATCTTGGGTCACGGATATGGCTTGATACATCGTGTTCAGACTTATTCAGTTTATAGATGCGGGACTTTGACCTTATAAGTTATTTCAGAATTGGAAATTTGGTTCTAAGATTTATGGGTTAGGTTGGATTAAGAAATTTCAGCTATGTTGTGCTATTAGACCTAGGTGGGATAGGGTGACGTGGGATCACCCCGATGTGTGCGTGGTCAGGCTATTCGGTGATTTTGATGATTTTTGGAATAACTTTGGGCACGTTCGAGGACGAACATATGTTTAAGTGGGGGAGAATGTAACGACCCAACCGGTCGTTCCGAGAGTTTAGCCCGTTTCCCCCATTTTTGCTTCATTGTTTGCGTGGTCCATCTCTTTTGTGTTATGTTGGGTTGGTTGACTTGGGTTCAGAGTGATTATGGAGACAAAAGAGGCAATTAGTCTCTTAACTTGGTTCCATATGTGAAAAAGTCAACCGGAAGTTGACTTATAGGTATATGATATCGGAATGTTGTTTTTATGGTTCAAATGGCTTCGTTAGGTGATTTGGGACTTAGGAGTGTATTCGGAATGTTATTCGAAGGTCCTTGGTAGAATTAGGCTTGAATTGGCGAAATAGGATTTTTGGACGATTTCTGGGCAGTGGAAAATTTGCTATCGGGGTCGGAATGGAATTCCGGAGAATGGGATAGGTTCGTATTGTCATTTGGGATGTGTGTGCAAAATTTCAGGTTATTCGAACGTGGTTTCGGCATCGTTGGCGAGTTTCGGAAAGTTTAGAAATCCTTAGGCTTGAATTATGGACTTATTCGGTGTTTTGATGTTGTTTCGGGTGTTCCGAGGGTTCGACTTAGTTCGTGTGTTGATATATGACGTGTTGGTATATTTGGTTGAGGCCCTGAGGGCGTGGCGTGTTTCGGATGGTTAATGGATGGAATTTGGGAAGTTGAACTGCTGAAAAATAATGCTGGTGTGATTTTTCTAGTGTGTCCGCACATGCGGATGGGGAGCCGCAGGTGCGATGATCGAAAGTGTGGAGTGAGCATCGCAGAAGAGGAAGTGGAGGCTTGGGCAGTTAGTGCAGGTGCGGAAGATTGGTCACACCTACGAGTTCGCAGGTGCAAAAAATGTTCCGCAAGTGCGGTGGTCACTGGGCAGAAAGTATAAAAGGATGCCTTTGCGAATTTTCTTATATTTTACCATTTTTGAAGATGGGTTTGGAGCTTTTTGAGGGATTTTGAAGAGGGATTCAAGGGAAACACATTGAGGTAACGTTTTTGAACCTAATACTCGATTCTATGTTGGTATTTGAGTGATTAATCATGAAATTTATGGGATTTAATGGTGTAATTTGAGGGGTTAGGGCTTGGAAATTTGAGACTTTGATTTATGGATTTGAGGGGCCATTTTGTCGTTGGATTTTAATATATTTGGTATGTATGGACTCGAGAGAGAGTAGGGATTATAGTTTTGTGATTTTTACCGAATTTCCGAGATGTGGGCCCGTGGACCGGGTTTGGCCAAATTCGGGATTTGTGATGTAATTTGATAATTTTGATTTGGGCTTCACTCCTTTAGCATATACTAATGATATAGTACTAATTTTGGTTAGATTCGGGGCGATTTGTGGCCGAGTCGAGCAACAAGGGCATTGCGGAGTAGAGTTTTGGCTTGATTGAGGTAAGTAACGCTTTCAATCTTGATTCTGAGGGTTTGAAACCCCGGTCTACATGTTACGTGATTAGAATTTGGTGGCGCACATGCCAAGTGACGGGCATGCGGGCGTGCACCGTGTGATTCGTAACCTGGTTCATTCTATGGCACCGTTTATTGGTTCTCTCTTGTTGATATATGTGCTTCTGTCAATGTGACTGACGTGAACATTCTGGAAATCATGCTAAGTACTTTGTTAAGGCTTCAGGCCGATAATGTTGAGACCCGAGCGGTCGTCTTAAAAATGCAAACATGCTAGAAATCATGCTAGATATTATGTTAAGGCTTAACGCCGATGTTGTTGGGACCCGAGTGGTCGCTTATTGTTGTCATCTCATGCGTTTCATTGATATTATATTCTCAGTCCTGTCAATTCATACCATATCATGTCTCAGTTTCAGTAATTGTTGATTTTTGCACATTTTATCATTGATTTGGGCTAGTTCATGCATTGTGAGCCCATGTGAGCGAGACTGGAGAGTGATGACTGAGTGAGGCTGAGAACCTGATATACAGTGACAGTATGGGATCGGGCTGCATGTCGTAGCGAGATTGATTATGCCTTCGTTGGCTTGTTATAGCGCTTGGGCTAAGAGGAGCCCCTCCGGAGTCTTTACACCCCCAGTGTGCGCAGTGATATTTGAGGGATGAATCTTCCCTGGACATGGATCTTATCCGAAGTAATATTTGAGGGATGGATCTTCCCTGGACATGGATCTTGTCCGTAGTGATATTTGAGGGATTGAGCTTCCCTGGGCATGGATCTTGTCCGAAGTATTTATCTGGAGATGGATCTTCTCCTTAGGGTTGGATCCGCCTTCCTCAGTACTGAGTGACTTCTGTCTGATGTGTATATATTTTGAAATGGATTTTCCCTAGGCCGTTGAGCCATATACAGTACTGAGTGGACGAGTACTTGTGAGTGGGAGTACATCATGCATTTCATACTATTGATGCATTGGCATGTAGAATTTATCGAGGTATATATGTCTAACTGTTCGGAACTGTGTTTATCATATCACTTGAGCTGTCTAGTTGAGTGAAAGCATGCCTAAATTTCTGTACATTTATTCTGTCATGAATATGGAGGTTTAGTCCGTCACTACCTCTCAGTCCACAGGTTGGGCTTGTTACTTACTGAGTTGGTGTACTCATGTTACCCCCTGCATCTTGTGTGCGGATTCAGGTTCTAGGACCGAGTGAGAGCTGTTTTACTCTCTGGGAGCACTTCGGAGATTACAAGGTAGTTGCACGGCATCCGCAGCCTTGTCTCTCTCCTTCCTATTAGTCATTTTGTTTATTCTCAGACTGATTTGTAGTAAGGGAACAATACCAGATTTTGTATTTTCCTTTTTAGTTTCTCATGACTGATGACTCCTGGTTCTGGGGCTGTATTTAAATGTTTTACTTGCCTATGTGTTCTCAAATGCTAAAATGAAAGATTTATGAAATACTGGTCGATATTGAATCAAATAAAAGTTTTTCTCATATTATGCATAGTTAATAGGCTAGCCTAGTACCAGGATAGGTGTCATCACAGCCGGGTTGGTTTTCGGGTTGTGACAGAAGTGACACTGGATATTGGCGAGACTGTCATTCAAAGATCTGTGCATTTATGCATACGATTCCATGAGTGGCGCGCGGCAGAACAATGTAGTTCAGATATCAATTGACCTATACTTGGTGTTGCTCCCATATTTCCTTCATCGTATTGGTTTTTGGGACACAAAGGAGAATCTTATGGGAATCCCCACCATTGATCCTTTTGAGATTCATGTCGTTGATGGGTTTCCAACGCAAGATAACACGTAAATTATTATTGAATATTTATGATTCTTAATCATTTTTTGTACATGAATTCCTATTTGGATATTATACTAATTTATTCGTTTATGTGCGACCTTGTATGTAGTGACTGTGGTGTTTGTGCTGCATTTGCTGAGTACATCATTCAAGGCAGCAGTATTCCTGAAGCTATTGATATTGATGAGATACAGATCGATATGGTATATTTTTATGGGATTATGGAGTGAAGAAACAAAGAGCACATGCACTTAGTGACGATGAGTCTACTGGTAGATTGAAGGATCTGGCAAAAAAGGATAACAAGAAAAAGGGCAAGTCGCATTCCGTTGTTGATGACAAGAATTTGAAGGATAACAAGAAAAAGGGCAAGTCGCATTCCATTGTTGATGACAAGGCTTTGAAGGATAACAAGAGAAAGGCAAGACCATGTCGTTGGTGATGACGAGACTTTGAAGGATATCAAGAAAAAGGGCAATTTGAAGGGCAAGATGTAGTAGTTTGGGATAGTTTAGCAGAAAATTCACATGTAGTTTTAGATGAAATAGTTTGGTTATGATATTGTCTTATGATTGGATACAGTTGCATACTTATGTCACATTTTATGCTTTTCGTGTGGGATGTTTTTGAACAATATGTTTGAAATGCTAATGTTGAATATTACTTTTAATTGCGACTTGTTTGTGTTTTCAGTTAATAGTGAAATTATGTAAGTTTCAGATTTTGTGTAGTTTTGACTTTTCTACAGTTTTAGTTTATTAATTTATACAAAAAATTTATTTCGACAGGTTTTGCAAATTTAGCTGGTGTTGCTAAGTTGTTATAGGAAGTTTTGTTAATGAAGTTTGGGGGGCAACTAAACTGTATATAAATTGTATAACGACAATCTATTTTGTATAATTTTGTATCGTAACAGTCCTTTTGTATATATTTTGTACAGTGACATCTAATTTTGTAATTTTTTTGTATAGTGATATCTATCCTGTATATTTTTTTGTATAGTCACAGTCTATTATATGTAAACTGTATATACAGTAGTGACAGTCTATTTTTTTTTGTATAAATATATAATTTCTATTTTGTATTTTTTTTGTATATTGACAGTCTTTTTTGTATATTTTTTGTACAGTGACATCTATTTTGTATATTTTTTGTATAGCGACAATTATTTTTTTATTTTTTGTATAGGAATAAAATATTATATATAAATTGTATAGTTACAGTCTATTTTGTATATTTTTTGTATAGTGATATTCCTTTTTGTATATATTTTGTATATTGTTTTCTATTTTGTATATTTTTTGTATAGTGACATCCATAATAGTATTTGGAATAAAACTTCTACCAATACTTTCATTACGACAAAAGTAGCATCTTTATTCATATATCAGAGAGAATCTGATTGCTAATCTCATTATTTTTTCATTATTCTAATTGTAACATTTACAAGAAAAGATGTTACAAAATACTAAATCATTGTAGCAACATCTACTAGTTGTCTTGAACATTCCAGCATGTTCTTTTGTTGTGTCCTTGTTTTCCACACAGTCCACAAGTAACTATTTCAATATACAGATATTCATAAAGTCCCTTGCGTCGCGACTTCGTCGGTCTTCCTGATTTTCCCTTCACTATCAGTGGTAGGACCACATTATCCAACATCTTTGTTGGAAGGTCCCATGTAGTTTCATCTGGAAGTGGATTAACTGGCACTTCATATGTCTCCTTGAAGTATTCCTTGGTGTAATAGGTAGAACAATATTTGGGTGCTTCTATGTGTGTGTAGTCCAATACTTCCATAGCATGTGGACAAGGAATCTCATTCACTTGAAATCGTTTACATGAGCATTCTCTTTTTTGCAAGTAGACTATGTTCCGCCTTTGTTCAACATCCGTTACTACATATACATAATCGGTTGAAGGCTTCACCTAAATTTAAATAGATATCATTAGTAAAATAGGGATATGACAAGTATTAATGCATTTTTGTCAAAGTATGTTATTCAGACGTATGAAGTAAGACATGATAAAAGAATATTTATTGTCATCTTCTGCAACAAATAACTATTTTTCTTCAGTACTTCGTTATATTTTTTTCCTAGGCCAGTAAATGTACTCATTGCAGTCATTCTATTTGTATTATTCCATTCCATAACCAAATTCATCATGTAATCTAGAAAACTCATGATTGGTAGCTCTCTTGCCTCTCTGTTTCTTGCATTTAGTGACTCAGCAATATTTGAAGTCATCACCATGGATCTATTAACAGTGGAATGCGCTATGGACCACTTTTCATAACCAACTTGGAACAGGTAACCCCTTACCCTCTTATCGATGTTGTCCATATCCTGCATGAGGCGATAACAATCTTCTATTTTGTATTCTCTAGCCATTACAAAAATTACTTCCCTCAGCCTATCATGGTTCTTCTTAAACTGCTTCTTTATGTTATTCCAAATATGAAAGATGCATACACAATGATATACCTACGGATACACAATCGAAGCACCCCTCAATATGCTTGCATGACGATCGGATACAATGCACATCCTTTCCCTTTCCCCAAAAGCATGTCTAAACATTTCAAAAAACCATTCCCAGAAAGCATCATTTTCAGAATCGACAACAACATATGCTAGTGGAAAAATTTTACCTGGTTAAGCAAATAAGAAAGCATCCACATGTTATTTTTGTTATACACGGATAAGAACTATCTATACCATATATAATTATTATACGAGTTTGCTACATATTCACCTGCTGCATCTTGTGCGCTAGTTGTTAACATTGTTCCCATGTGCGATGATTTGAGGAATGTCCTGTCAACTGCTACAATAGGGTAGCGGTATTTCTATCCTATGATTGATGCATTTAGTGCGACAAAAACATACATAAAGCGCCCGCCCTCTGATTTATGTAATATTGTGATAGAACCAAGATTTGTTATATTTATCATATACAAGTGACCCGACAGTTTACTATAAGATTCGCGTGGTATCCCTCTTAGCAGTTCAAACACCTTTTCTTTTGTTCTATAAGCTTTTACGTAACTCATATTAATCCCATACTGTTGTTTCATGTCGCTCATGATGTCTGCCGGAGTGTATATTACTTTTGGATTGGCATATTTGTTGCAAATCATTTTTGCAATGGCTGACGAAGTAGCATGACGTTGTGAAAACAGTCTACTCGTCTTTGGGCAAGTGTGAACATCATTGAACAGTCTAACCTTAAAGACATTTGATTTGTGTAGACTTGAAGATCTAAGACTCCATTTGTAACTTTCATCCACACATGTAAGACAATACCTATTTAAAATGTAGTGTTATTATCACGACCCGGAATTCCCACCATCGGGATCGTGATGGCGCCTAACAATCACTTGCTAGGCAAGCCAACATTAGAGGCTCAATAAGCAACAAAACCATAAATCCCATAATGACGAACAAAAATTAACACATAACGAATTAATAAGAAAGCAAAAATTCTGAACAAAAGCGAATATCTATACACAGCTACCCATGATCCGGAGTCACAATTCACGGACTTCTATGATTTATCTACAAACATTTGGCTGAAGGAAATACAATTGTTTATGAGTCAAAGAAACAGTAAACTGAGGAAGGTAGAAGGGGACTCCAGGGTCTCCAGGGTCTGCGGATGTCGGCAGATCTACCTTGGGTCTCCTGTGTAGGGAAGTCAGTAGCAAATCTCAGAATCAGCTTGGACCGACACTTGAGTCTGCACAGAAAGTGCAGAGTGCAGTATCAGTATAACTAATCTCATGTTCTGGTAAGTGTCGAGCCTAACCTCGGCGAATTAGTGGCGAGGCTAGGACAAGGCACCCACAAACAACCTGTGCAGTAATAAAAGAAATAAAACAGGAAATATTGGGAAGGGACATGCTGAGGGGTTCAAAACATAAGGAATCAACACAGTGATAAAACTGGATCAATCAATATGCCTTAAACAGATTAAAAATAAATAAATAAATAAGGTAAAAGAAACTGCAAGGCAGCACCCTTTGTGCTTTTATTCTCAACCTCACCATATGAAATAATAGAACGGCACGACATCACCCATCGTGCATTAACTCTCTCATAATATAACACGGCATCACCCTTCGTGCATTAACACTCACAAAACATGGCACGGCATCACCCTTCGTGACTTAACACTCGCTCACAAACATTGGCACGACATCACCCTTCGAGCTTTTACACTCTTCCTCGCCAAAACAAGGAACAACAACAGAGAGATAGAAGTATCAAAATGAGTCTTACTTTAACATTTACTGCCACAATACCAACCTCAACTTCGAGCCAATACTCAGCAAACACCAATTTCAGTAAAACATGATAAAAGTTTCTCAACATAGCAAATGGCTAAGCTAAGCATGAACAATACGATTAAAGACTACAACAGTTACAAGAATAAGACTCACTCGTATGCTATGACTCGACGACAATACATAGGTGCTCATCACCTCACCTATACATCGTACTTAACAATCAAACACGTAGCAAATAGTCAAATAATACCTAATCCCTCAAGCCAAAGTTATACACGACACTTGCCTCGCTCCAAAGGCCAAATTCACAGCTCAACCACCGCCTTTCCTCTAGATTCCACCTCCAAACCACTCGCATCTAGTCATAATTAACTTAATAATATTAATTATTTCTAAAGAAATCAATTTCAATACATAATTATATGTTTTCCAAACTTTCCCCCAAAAAGTCAAAAATCGACCTCGTTCCCGCTTGGTCAAAACTTGAGGTTCGGACCAAAACCGATTCACCCATTCACCTCCGAGTCTGAATATGTAATTAGTTTCGAAATTCGATCCCAAATTGAGGTCTACTTTCCAATTTTCCAAAAATTCCTAATTCTACCCAAACCCCCAATTTCTACCATGAAATTCAAAGATTTTAGGTTGAAATCTTGTAAAATGAAGTGAAAGATTAAAATAAACGAGTTAAGAATCACTTACCTATGATTTGGGAAGAAATTGTCTTTGGAAAATCACCTAGAGAGTTTCTTGTTTTTGAAAGTTTTCAAAAATGAGTAAAATTCCGTCTAAGTCAAGATTTACCAGCTGCAGATGTCGCATTTGCGACCTAAGATTCACAATTGCGATGCTCGCAAATGCGAGAAAGATATTGCAAATGCGAACCCCTCGCATATCTGAAGCCTTCGCAAATGCTAACCATTTACTCGCAACTGAGAACATTGGACTTCCGCAAATGCGGCATAAACCTCGCAAATGCGGGAATCCCCAGTCCCAGCCCATGCTCGCAAATGCGATGATTCTTTGCAAATGTGAGGCTCGCATTTGCGAGCCAGACCTCGCAATTGCGAGACCTGCAGACCTGAAGCACACCAGATATTTTTTCTAAGTTCATTTCAATCCGTAACCTATCCGAAACTCACCCGAGCCCTCGGGGCTCCAAACCAAACATGCACACAAGTCTAAAACATCATATGAACTTGCTCATGTGATCAAATTGCCAAAATAACACCTAGAACTACGAATTTAGCACCCAAATCACATGAAATTCCCAAGAACACTTTCAAATTCTTATTTTCACAATCGGACGTCTGAATTACGTCAAATCAGTTCCGTTTCTCACCAAATTTTACAGATAAGGTATAAATATCATAATGGACCTGTACCGGGCTCCGAAACCAAAATATGGAACCGATACCAACTAGATCAAACATTAACCAATTTCTTAAAATCATTAAAATTTCAGTCTTTCAATTTTTAACAAAAAATCATATCTCGAGCTAGAGACCTCGGAATTCGATTACGGGCATACGCCCAGGTCCCATATTTTATTACTGACCCACCGGGTCCGTTAAAATATGGGTCCGGATCCGTTTACTCAAAATGTTGACCGAAGTCAACTAAAATCAACTTTTAAGGCCAAAAATTATTATTATCATCAATTTTTCACATAAAAGTTTTCCGGAAACACGCGTAGACTGCACACGCAAATTTAGGAAGGTAAAAATGAGGGTTTTAAGGCTAAAGAGCGCAGAGTTGAGTTCTAAAACATAAGATGACCTTTTGGGTTATCACAGTTATGATAATGCACTTTTTCAGATTTTTACACTTGTGTCTCAAATAAACAAGCAGTATACATATGCAATCTCATTATACAATAATACAAGAAGTATACATAAAATTACAGAGAAGTTCAATCTCATACGTAGAAATCATACCTTGTTGTAGATGATCTATCCACTATAAATTGATATTTTTCTCGTATTGCGTAGTGCTCCATTACACTAATGAGTGTATCTTTGTCCCAATATAACTGACCTTCTGCAATTTCTTCATGTTTTGAATTGTCTATTATACAATTTCCCTTCATTATTTCAATTTTGTCTTCTTTTCCATGATTATCCATCATCTCAACAATATTAGTTTCATGTACTTTTTCTACGTTCTGAAATTGTAAACTAGCTGAAGTTGTTGCGAGTAAGTTGTCACCCAAGTATGAACTTGAATATGAGGATTCAACACTTGAATATAAAGTTTTCAACGTTATGCATAATGGATGTTCATTGATATCCAGATTTTTCTTTTTCATCTCCAGATACAAGTGCACACTCATATCATTATATATTGAAATTGCTATATAACCATCCTTCACCGTATATTTTATCTCCATCGCACTTGTAGTTGAATCTATATCCAATTGCTTGTATATCTCATCAACAAAATACTCATAGCTACAGTCCGAATTGATCAACATGCTATTAACAAGGAAATTAACAAATTTACTCTCACTTAGCCATTCACCACTGTGTTTAAGTAAAATCGAAATCAAAATTGGAACAACAGTTCCAACATTCACAATATCCATAAACATTAGTTGAGTTTGTCGATTTTGTATCAATTTCACAATTTAAGAACAAAATCTCAACTCTATTAAGCTGATTGTAGGCCGCAATTGTGCAAAAACTTTGAATTTCACCGTGAATTTTTTGGAGCTCTTCTCCGGGTTTAATCTTCAGAAACCCTAAAATGTTTTTGATAATATGAATAATTGGGCGACTTTTATAGTGTCTGGAGATTGAAGATCCCATACTGAACGCGTGAATTTAGGTAACAAAATCGATTAGGAGTTCTTTCCTTTTCGTTTGCGTTGAGCGTATGGTTTTAGCTTTTTCAGTTGCTAGCCTTTATTATTATTTTTAGGCTATAACTTGTATAGGGTTATTTTGTGGCTATTAGGTGATATATTATTATTTTTTGACTATAACTTGTATAGGGTTATTTTGTGACTATTAGGTGATATAAGTTTGACGCTAATGGCTACAAATTAACTTTGATCTTTAATATAATATAGATGTTGGGGGCTCATAAAACAACTTAGACAATCCAAACAAAACAAAAAGACATCGCTCAAAGGAAAAAGAAAGAAAGGCATGACTGGCGTTTTTAGGGAAAATCGTGTTGGACCACATGAATACCCCGCGTTAAAGAATTAAAGGGGGTGCTAAAAATGCCTTTAGGGTCGGTTTCGAAAGACACCATGTAATTGAAATTGGTGTAATTACTAGAGTAGTAATTATACGGTCTAGTAATTACACAGTTGTGCAATTATGACGACATGTTTGTTTGTCATAGTGTGATTACGGTGTAATTACAAGTTTATTATATTGCACAAGTACAATTACACAGCTAGATTAAATTTTAAATGAAGTAATTATCAAAACTTAAAAGTTAATATAATAAATATATGCCTATAAGCTTTTATAAGTATAAATGATATTATATTTTATATTTAGGATGTATATTTTTTTCGTGAATATACATTAATTAGTAATCATATATTTATAAATAATATTGTAAAAATAATTTATATATTTTTCCAATTTAATAATATTTAGTTTAGATACTTACAAAAACCAAAAACACACGTTTTGTAAGAATATTATGGAATTCATGTTTGATAATATAAATTAATATTTATAAATATAATGTCATAACATTATTCAAATATTTGACAAAATGAATCTATCAATTCTAATTAAAAAATGAACAACATGCAATTTGAGCAAATACTACTAAAACAAGTAAATTGGAACAATGAATATAACACAATTTTAAGTTAAATTTAAAAAAAAAATAGTTTAACGTATATCAAATTTCAACATAATAATAGTAAATTCCACTACAACTTAAGATTAGGAAACATAATAGTTTATAACCACACAACGAAATTTCACTTTAATTGCATCACTCATTACATGCCAAGTTTGTTAATGACTCATTATATTTAATATTAGGAGTTGTAGTTTCAAACAATAGAATAATAAAAAAAAAAAAAAAAAATGATAAGCAATTACATGAAATCACAAGAAGTAAAGGTAGAGAAATAAAAGATAAATAATGTTTAAAGAAAAATATATTTACAATTTCAGAAAAAAATTTAAAAATTTAAAAGGTAGAAATAAAAAGTGATAAAGAAAATAAATTAAAATAAAAACAAAAAGGAAAGAAACTAAAAAGCAACCTTGTAATTACACAGTATAATTACCACCAATTCTTATCTTCCTTTGATAATTGAAGAGTGTAATTATACCCGTTAATTAAACATAATTTCATACCGATTAAATAATTACTTTGGTCAAACAAACATACCAAACTATATAAATACATTCAATTACACAATTCAATTTCTAGATGGTTTTCCAAACATGCTCTTCAGGAATAAATCAATAAGTTTTCAACTTTTCATCATTCTTTTACATGCTGATGCTGCTTTCATTTGCTGGGCTTTCATATTTGTTTGTGTCAGCCGCAGGCAAACGCGGATGTACTAAGATGCTCAATTATTACTTACTCTCTCCGGGACTCTTTACTCCAAAGATAATTTTGGAAAATACTTTTTTTTATATCTCAAAAATATAAATATTATGGATCATAAAAAAAATAATCAAAAAATCACTTAAAGTAAATCAGACGGAATATCTTTTTTTAAAATAATGGTATTCGAACGCAGAGTATTTGCAATCTCCCATTAATAAACTTATCAAATAACTTTAAGTTGTCCACTAAAAATTAAGTAAATGAGGAAAAAATCATCCAACATTCTTTATCTTCATTGGATTTTTAATCATAATCTCACTTTATTTTCACTTATCAATTGGGGACACCTTTAGTTGAGAAAACAATGTATTTTATTGTTATCAATACAGGGTGATTCACATTATTCTATATTTTCTTCTTTTATTTTATATCATCAATTAGGTAGCACAAGAGGTCTTCACGTCATAGAGGGAGATAAATTCATGTAAACCATGTCTTATTCTTCGTCCTAACGAAATATGTTTAGATCTCAACAAGTCATAACTAGTACATTTATATATATATAATATACTTAGTACTCTCTGTTGTAACGATTCAACCTGTCGTTCTGAGAATTATAACCTTGTTTCCCCCATTTATGCTTCTTTATGTATTGTTCAGTTATGTTGAGTTGGATCGAGTTGGTAGGCTTGGGTCCAGAGTAGTCTTGGACTGAAATGAGACACTTAGTCTCTTAGTTAGAAAGCAAGTTAGAAAAGTCAACCGGAAGTTGACTTATGAGTAAACGAACTCGGATTTGGATTTTCATGATTCAGTTAGTTTCGTTGGGTGATTTTAGACTTAAAAGTGTGTCCGGAATATAATTTGGAGGTCCGTGGTATAATTATGCTTGAATTGGTGAAAGTTAAAAATTTGGCGATTTTGGTCAGCAGTGAAAAATTAGGTATCGGGGTCAGAATGGAATTCCGGAAGTAGGAATAGGTTCATAGTGTCATTTGGGACGAGTGTGAAATTTTTGAGGTTATTCAGACATGGTTTGATAGGTTTCGGCGGCATTGGCGAATTTTAGAAGTTTAGATGTTCTTAGGCTTGAATCCGAGGTTGAATTGGTATTTTGGTGTTAATTTGGGTTTTCCGAAGGTTCGACTAAGTTCGGATAGTGATATATGACTTGTGGGAATTATTGGTTGAGGTCTTGAGGGGCTCGGGGTGAGTTTCGGATAGGTTTGGGCTGCGTTGTGCTCGTTTTTCTTATGTTTCGACGTCGTTTCTTCAAGAATAAATGGTACCACATTAAGGAAATGAGCTCCAATTTCTGTTTTGATTGAAGAATTAAATTCGTATCGTAATTACGGAATCATAGCAAAAAGAATCGTCGAATATGGACATCGTATAAGGAATTTATGATCATTTTACTAAGAACTAGGTTGTCAGATTTTTCAGATTAATTACGAAATTGCCACTGACGGCGTATTTTAAAATCTGCACCATTTGCAAATATTGAAACCAACATATCTCCTTCATTATAAGGTCAAATTGAGTGATTCAAAATCTTAACTTGACTAAAATTTCACAAGGAATCCATTGGAGGCATAAAAAGCGAGTTTCGAGATTGTTTGGTATGAGAAACGAGGCAGAAAATCTGGCAGAAAATATATAAAATAAGGGTTTGTTCATTCGGTCAAATTTTGAGTTTGGGAGCTCAGATTTGGGCGATTTTGGAGGAGATTTTCATCATATGGATTTGTGGTAAGTGTTCTCTACTCAGTTTTGATTATATTTCATGAATCCATGTTTGTTTTTGGGATTTGATTGATGATTTCAAAGTGAAATTGAGGGAGTTAGAGCTTGAGTTTTGGAGAGTTTTAAGTGAGGATTTGAGGAACCAAACGGAGTCGGATTTCGACGAATTTTATATGGTTAGACTCGGGAGAGGACGAGGTTTATTATTCTTCCATTTGTGACTAGTTCCGAGATATGAGCCTGGGGGGCGGGTTTTGGCTGATTTCGGATTTTTGACATATTTTGTAGGTTTTATTGTGAAATTCGATTCTTTAGCACATATTGATGGTATTAATCTGATTATGGTTAGATTCAGAGCTTTTGGGGAACGAGTCCAGAGACGAGGGCATCCTGGAGTAGGATTTTACGCTGTTAATATAAGTAACAGTTTTAACTCTGGATTTGAGGGTATAAACCCGAAGATTGGATATCATGTGATTTTGTGGAGGTGATACCCACGCTAGGTGACGGGCGTGTTGTCACGACCCAAATTCCCAACCTTAGGGATCGTGATGGCACCTAACACCACACTTGCTAGGCAAGCCAATGTTAGAGTTTGATTAGCTATTTTCCTTTGATTATCCATTTAAACATAATAAAATAAATTTAAAGTAAAGTTAATCTAATGGTTTCTAAAGAATAACTCCAAATATAAAATAATAAGAAAATAAATAGACCGAGCCACGAACTAATTATATAAATAACTTTAAGACTATCCCAGGGTCTGGTGTCACAATTCACAAACTACTAAAGAATACTACAATCAATGGGCTGAAATAAATAATATAACTGTTTTAGGAAAATTATAAAACAGTCTCTACGAACTAAGAGAAGATTCTCGGGATCTGCGAATGCCGACAGATGTACCTCGTGTCTCCGGATAATGAATAGCGGCTACTAAAAATCTCTACTGTTGGCCGGTACCTGGATCTGCACAAAAGTATGCAGAGTGTAGTATCAGTACAATCGACCCCATGTGCTGAGTAAGTGCCGAGAGTAACCTCGACGAAGTAGTGAAGAGGCTAAGGCAGGGCAATCATATCTTAACCTGTGACAATATATATATATATATATATATATATATATATATATAT